>JAGDQP010038772.1:0-18017 GCA_022664845.1 Lepisma saccharinum
AAAAAAAAAAAAAAACGTTTTGAATCACTTTGTTACGAAACCATAATAATATAATTTACTCTGTTCTTGAGGGGAAAAAACGGCGAGTTTTTTTGTTTGTTTTTTTAAATCGCAAAATTTGATCTCAGCACATCCGGCGCTAGTACGTGATAGTTTTCTTGCACTCTGTACAAGAATATCTACCAAAAGACGTACAAACGATTCACAAACTTCACGGTAAGGAAGTAAGTAGTAGGGCTCAGCGGTACACTTTCAATAAAATCGGTTGTTCTTACTGATAGCTACTGTAAAGGTCTACAGTTGGATACTATAAAGACACTAGTTTCAGTAAAAGCAAGATTCGTCAAGTAATTGCGCATTACTTCTGCTCTCACTTTGCGGCAGGACGGGCAATATTACCCCCAAGAGTACAGCAACAATAAATGACAAAGTATTGTCTGTAGTTAGAACCGAACGCCAAATTATGTTCATACTACGCACGATTTTAAAACTTGTTGGACTCTGAAAGGAACACAAGATGTACTACCAAATTAGTGTTTGAAAGAAACAGAGTGACGGATAAGTTAATTACAAAATTCAATGGAAGATATTTCAGGATATAATCCGTGCGTCTCAGAAACAGTGATGTATCCACTCTTCTTCTAACACTCTCAGTTTGAGATCTCTTCTTCCTTTTTTTCAAAGGAGTGGCAGAAAGTTTGCCAGATCTCCCTCCTCAATGGGGTATCCCCATCCAAATTCTCGTGCACAACGCCACAATTTTTTTTTACGGATAAAAATGTATAGCAACTCTATTTACGTCTCTAATATTGGTTTCCTGAAAATCCTGGCAGAATCCTTCGGTACCACCCCCTATTATAGGGATCTGGTAATATAAATCCATACCTCTTACTTTAGCCTTACACCGCCACCGCTCCCTTCATTTGAAACATCTGCGTAAAACTCTCCGCTCATGAACACGAGAAGCTTTCGATAAGTTCTAAAGTATGACGTAATGCTCCTAGGACGACGAAACTCTGAGAAACGATTGTACCATCGTTCAAACCCATAAAATCGTAGGCACAGACTGCTGCTACTATTAGTTAAGTTTTGAGAAGCTGTGCAAAATGTCTGAGAGTATTTTAACAATCTGCATCTTACGGTGAATAAATTCTTGAAAAAAGAAGGCGTAACATCGGTAAATAGTCACGAACGCATGGTAGAAGTATATGATGATGATGCACCTCCGTATGTCATTGTCAAAAGCTGGACTGCCATGTTTAGGCATGGGAGAGGTTCACTCGAAGATGACCCCAGACTAGGCCGCAGTGTGAACGGCTGAGGAAAAGTGTGTGATGTGATGCAAAACCGACGTGTGATAGTTCCTCACATCGCGACGGAAATGTCAGTGTCGTCTCGGTGGTAATATATCTTGTATGAAAAGCTGAATACGTCGATGTGCCCTAGACGGATGCCCCAAAAGTTGACGCCAAATATGAAGAAACATCGGATCACATGTTTTCGATAACTGCTCGCATGATAATCCTTGACGAAGAGCACAGTGTATCTCGTAGACCCTACAAGTTGAGGACACAGAAATATGCTAGGAAGATTTTAGCCACCATGTGTTATGATGAACATAGACGGCTGCTCATTGATCATTTGTCACATGACACCACCATAACAATGCTAGCCTTATGGTCCAACTCCGATGGGAAATAAAGGAAAAACGCAGAAAACTGTTGTTCTTGTGGGACAACGCTCCCGCACACACGGCTCTGATTACTCAGACTGCTATTCAGCAATGCAGATTCGAGCTTCTCCAATATCCACCATATTCACCAGATCTGGCACCTAGAGAACTTTCCTTTTTATTTCTTATAAAAAAAAGTGAAGCGGTATTTGATTGGTTCATGCTATAGCGACGAAAATTACTTGAAGAATGGCGTTCAGGCATTGTTTGACGGCTGTCACTACCCACTTTTTCTCCTGAAATCTGACGCATGGCTCGAAGTGTTAATACGTTGAAGTCAAGGGAAACTACGTAGAAAAGAGAGCAAGTCATTTTAAATATTTATGAAATCTATTTTGCTTAGACCTTAATAAACGCCCCTCGTTTAAATTAAATTTTATTAGGCAAAGAAAGGCCTTTACGCCGAAACACACCTCCTATGTATTATTACAACTTAATAATTTTGTTATACAATTTACAGAACGTGAAGTATATTCCAAAGTTTTGAAACTAATAGAGGAAATAAAAGGAACGATAAACATACATTTGGCAATAAATCACTAAATGTGTTTTGAACTACAGTATAGTACAATTCGAGATAATAGATGGCAGCAAAACACAAATAAGCATTTGGCATTAAAAACACTTTTTGATTAATCTTATTTCTATTTCTATAAATAAAATTGATTGTTTTCATTATTTTATAGCGTAGCAGAAAGTAACTCTTCGATTCTTAGTGCTTTGGCAGACACACGTGCCTTTAACCTAAAACGCTTCGTTAAAATTAATATATATACAGCTACGTATTACAAATTCATTGAGAACATATCCAGTAATATTTAATAGAGTAGAAGTCCGATAGACCAGTACAATCCCAGGATTTTTTTTCTCTCTCTCTGTAAACGCTTGTAAACAACAGTTGAAAGCGCTTGGCGCGGTTCGGAACCGCTCGGAAGTGTCCACTACGCTTCTGTTACTGTTAGACACGATCAGTATTGTTCGGAATTAATCGGAAGCGTTCGGACTTTACTCGCCCGGTGCCGAAGTATCGGACTTCTACTGTAATACTGGGAAAGCGATATTACGTGGAATAGCTATCTTTTTGTTTAGAAATGCAGGTATTTAATTGCAATTAATGTTAGGTACTTACTTCTCTCTTGTAGTACAGTAGAGATAAAGTTGAAATAGGAACAAATGAGTAATAAGCGAAAAATTTGTATGGGGTTCAGGGAATGTGTCAGAAATAATATATTAAAAGTAAAAAAAATCTGACCATTGCTTTCCCGAAATTTTGAAAATAAAATGGCGCTCTTTATAGGTCCTATTGATATGATACTGAAGATATGTATGCGAATACGTTTGTTCGACAAAGGCTTCTATACTGCTCAACGTATCCACACCAAGCCAAACTTTGCACGAATATGCCTTAGTACCCTAGAATGACAACTGTGGGGATTTTAAGCCCCCCATAATAACCCCGTTTTCAGTCTTGCCAACATATTATAAAGTAAATTTTCCCCAAAAGTTTCTATACCGTTCAAAATATCTGGCACTAAATTTCGCTTGGCTGTTCTTCGACAACCTTACAAACATGATTGTGGAGTGGAAATCTTTGCATTTCCGGTGTTACGAGGCAGATGAATATGAGGAAACTACGCCTGAGGAAAGAAGGCATCTTGATTAGTTGGAACTATAGTGACATCATTCTTCTGACTATGCATGAACCTACTTGAGACGGAAGCTATAGAAGAGTTTCGCCGGAGTAAAGAGTTTTGTATCGTCGGATCTTAATAGTATCACCGTCACATATTATAGATTATTGCTTATATATTCATTACAAGTTGTAAACACTTTCATAACCCGTTGTTAAATAATCTTAAACTCTTACAAGATTCATTCACCAGAAAAATACGTGGTGAAAGGCAATGTTTCTTCTTCTTAACCAAACGCCTAGAATAATGTAAATTGTCAAAATGTTCATGTGTACGGTGGTATCAATTCGATAGCAATTGCTTGATTAAACGTCTTCCTAGTAGTTTTTCGTAGTTAAACCATTGTTGTTAAGTTCATAATTTAAGTGTCCTGTTTTGTCCCGTTTCGATGTTTCAAAAATCTGGTCACCCATCAATAAGTCTGGAGGTACTGTCCCGGCATTCGTCTGATGTGGCTGATGTAAACCCTGTCAGGATCATCGAGTGTTTGTTTTGGTTCGGTTGTTTTGGTACCGAAGTCTGCGAAGTTACCACCTGGAAACTGGGTGGGGGTATGTTTTAAATACATATTATATATATCGAGGGCTCCATGCCATAAGGATGGTAAGCGACAATTTCAACGAAATTGAGATTTTGATGTTAGCATGATCAATTGTTGTGTCCTGCATCAAAAGGCAAAAATTTCTAACAGAGTAAATGAAGGAAATTCATTTTGGGATGTGAACTTCACGCAATTGCTTCACTAACAGTTCTTTCTTGCCTCCTGAAAAATTTCAACATTGTCACTTACCCCTTTTGGGTACGGACCCGTCGATATGTTTAAAAAACGTGTTTGATATGTTTTGCTGCAAGAGGCGAGACTAAGAAAATGGTTTTAGCAGGTGACGTCAGTTGTGCGTGCGATTCTTAAACGAGAAACTTGAGCTAGTGAGCATCTCGTTTTGAAATATGGAGACAGAAGAGGTTATGTTCATTGAGGTCTACGCGAGGAAAAAACTGAAAATGAATTAAAATGTTGAATACAAAATTTACTTGACTGTGCTCACCCTAAAAGCTTGTTCCGCATGGCCCTTTCTTCTTTTTGTAATTATTATTCTTTTCGGTAATACTTAAGGAGGCACCTTCATTACTTTAACTGTCAAAGCACCAATGTATTCTGTTCTCAACAATCCTGAATGATTGTATTATAAAATGCATGTAACATCAATTGATACTGTTCTGTATAGCACAGAAAAGTATTTTCCTACACATCTGAGTGCATCTTCATAAGTATAATCCATTAGTCCAGATATGTTAGGTTAATCTATCGGTTTCTTTATTGTATTAGGCTAAGTAAGGGTAGGGTTGTTTGACTCTGCTTACCTTAAACTGGATTCTTGTCTTTTTTCTGAAAACAATAGAAATAAATAAGAAGGGCGTTGGAAAGACACGTCAAGAGCACTGATCAGCTTGTAATCTTTGTTGTACTTTGGGTGTTATTGCGAAAATTTAGAATATATTGCTGAAATTACGTTTTATAATTTTCATTTTGTTTTTTCCTTTATTCAATATTCACTATCTTCTCTCACGTTATAATTTGTTTCCTTAAAAATTCTGCGCCATTATTGTCTTATTGCCAACTGTTCGTCATGCCTGACTTGTCACTTACCCCACCTTAGCCACGCCTACCTTCAAAACTCGCTTGGAATTTAGAAATAAGCCACCCGGACAGATCTCGATACAACTGACATTCACATTATATTGGCTTATTCTGTCGGATAGCTTTCCAGCTACAGTAACTGGGGCATCTCTCCTTGAATTACCTTATTAGGTTGCATCCTCTTAACTTATTTGTTGTATATCATGTATTGTAACACTAAAATAGATCTTATGTGTCCGTTTCAATATGATTGGACTAACGTAAAGTTATGGAACGAAGCTCTCAGATAACAGAAATATGCCATCATTCAAGATATCAGAACACATTGATTTTGGAGATAAAACATTGCCTCTATATTGAATAAAAGATTTACCTCACAAGTTATACTTTACGTTTGATTTTCAATGAGTCGTCAAAACTACAATATATTGTTCAAGACTTTTTTATCTTCCCCACAGGACTAGACACCAACTGTAACAGAAGAATCCTAAGTTCAGCCTACTGGAGAAATTAAATTTAAAAAGACGCTCGTGAGACTTATAGCTAGATGGAGAGGCTTTCCAAAGAACGTAATTCACAACACTGACAAATTAAATGTGACTTAATGAACACATTTGAAACTAAATCTAAATCTATTATGCCTACTAATGACACCAGTAAAATATTGTTAACAATCATATTTCAAAGTCATTTTCTCAACGAAAAGCTCTTCTACAAGTGTTAATGATGATATCCAATGGATATCCCTATTATAATGAGTTTTATTGTTGAATCTATTTGCCTTTAACTTCCTTCCGTCCTATTTTCTTTTATGAGAATAACGTGTATGCATCCTACACACAAATTAGGACCAATCGGATATGTACAATTCTTCATCATACCCGGCACACACGTACAAACACTTGCACATTCACGGAAACAGAGAGAGAATCACAACAATGAAGCAACAATAGAGGTACTACTTAACAGCCAGGAAGCAAGGGTGACGAGGCTTGAATTGCAGCCACTAATAACTGTTTTATGCAGCCGCTAACGAGGTGGGACCGTGGTATTATCCCCCCCCCCAGCCTCCCTTTTCCAGCCCTCTGTCTCACCTCACCCCGGCCCCTTCCCTCCTCTTCAACCCCTACCTTATTTACGTAACACCTCACCGACCTCTGTGGTTTTGTTCTGTTTTCTGTGGTCATGTTTGCCAAGGGCTGACGACGAGAAGTGAAAATGGACGCATTGAGGTTTTGCTTTGCTTCGCAGAACGGACAACTCTCTTTTCCTACATGTATATACGCATATACACGCATGCACGCATATGTTTTTCGCAAGTTAACCACGGTTCAAAAGTTGCAGAGAATGGATTATTGCCAATTATGTAGAATTCATGGTTTCTGAGCTACTGAAAACTGATCTATTAATTATATTTATTCTCAAACGTTTACAACACGTAAGTTAAATATATTAGAGTTTTGAAAATAACCGATAGATTGTATTTTTGTAAAAGCATATTAGAGTTTTGAAAATAACCTACAGATAGTATTGATGTAAAAGGATATATATTAGAGTTTTGAAAACAACCGATAGGTAGTATTGATGTTAAAGCATACATATTTTAGTTCTGAAAATAACCTATAGATAGTGTTGTGAGTCTAAATTAAGTACAATTTAGCTACATTGCATCTTTTCGTAGTTACGTTATTCTATTGTTTTACAGCGGTTGTTTTGAATGTAACCATCATTAGTATTTTCTTTTTACTCTGTAACTAATCAGTAGTTTTGCTTGACGACCATTCGTACTTCACATGTGATCTTCCGAGTTTGCGGATGCATTGATATGTATCGCCGGGTATTCTTATCATGTCGTCATATGTATTTTGCTGATGCGTACGATCATTCATTATTCAAGCAAATGGGAGAACTAATATGAAAAGATGATATTAAATGTGGATTATTTATGACTGTACATTTGATGTATACGATTTCGACGTGAAGATTGTTTCATTAGTTAATGCGTTAATAAAAGAAAGTTATTGTTACAACATACTTGTGATATCTATCAATCCTGTGTCTTCATTTTTAATTCAATGCTTCTAGATTTCGTCATCAAAATATAATTCGACATAAATCAAACCTTATGCAAATCTTAGATCTTTTTACATACACAGCAGATAGTATTAATGTAAAGGTATATGTATTAAAGTTTTGGAAATAACCGATAGATAGTATTGATGTAAAGCATAAATATCAGCGGCGGCTCTTGTAATTAAGTTTGTTCGGTTGTGCAAACTGCCCTCTAATATTTGTATTCTTGAAATATGTCACAAACCGTTTTGCTTATTATTCTTATCATTCTTTAACTCACTGAACGCTCACATAACAGAGAGAGAGAATTCGCGCGCATGCAGTTCTGGTTGGTCACAAGCATTAGCTCGTTGACTTTCCGTTTCCTTCAGGTTGACAACCGAGAACGATGAGGGTGTAAATTGAATTTTTAGGCTTCTCGGCGGCTGGAGGAGTACAAGAGACTACAGGGAAGATCGTCACCTCCATAAGACTCTATATGTTAGCACTTTTTGGGCAACCGAAGTGGACTCAATAGCGTACACACAGTTTCACGCGTGTAAAAATCCCCCAGCCTTGTCAAAGTGGATAGTGTTTGTCCACTTCCCACTTCAGAAATAATTTCTTGCAATTATTTTTCTTCTCTTGAGGCCAATTGATTCAATGGAAAGACAGCGGTTTTTGATATTTAAATTAAATAGTCTTTTAAGTTGGAATGTCTTTCATAAAATATCTGCTATCAAAAATGTTTTTAAAATCTTGAATAATGCCCCAAAATAAGAATAATAATTCTTGATTCTTTCGCTTTTTTTTTTATTATTCTGAAGCATAACTTAACTTTGAATCACCCTGCCGGTTATCCTGATTAAAGCTTCTCCAAATTCTTTTAGCTTAATCCAGTGCATGTTCAAGTAGTACGTAACTCTGATTAAGTAAAAGAAACTCACTTAGGAACGTATGACGACTCTACGATATATAATTTTCAATTTTAAACCTTTTCCAAAACCAGGAAAAGAAATCATGCCTCTTGGATGGAAAGTTAATCAAAAGATGCAATAGCACTCACCCAGTAGCCTTAGCTCAGTTGATAGAGTATTAGCTTCGCTTTCGGGTTCGATCCAGCACTCGACCGACTGAGGTTTTCCAGGGCTTTTCTGTCACACGAAACAAAAGCCGAGATCGTATGTTAAACCTAGGACCAGGCCGACTACTTCCCTCATCCTTTCTCCTACCCTACCCAGCCTCGAGCCATGGATGCCTACAAGTCATAAATGGATTCAACTCAATAGAACCACACATGTACCACGATAGTCTACGAAGAATAGGGACAGGTTTCACGGGAACTTTACTTCAATTCCTCTGCAGCATCTTAAGGCTCCATCCCAAGGAGAAAGGAGCGCGTTAGGTACTGATTATGTTCTTAATTCAATGGCTATCTCAGCATTCGCCTACGTGACTGATGGATACCTCGGAATGACGGGTCCCTGAGTTCGATCGCACGTTGAGTCACGGCCTTAAAATATTTTTTGGGATGGACATAACGCACAGCGATGTACTCTCGTATGAACCTTCTCATCTGGCGAAAATTGTGAACAACTAAAATTGCTATTGCAATTGCTTCTCATGTGATTTTAAGAATGAGCATAGTTGATTTGGCTCCTCCTCGACAGGAAATATTCCTTAATAGATGAAACATGCTATTAAACTTCTGCTTCCACTATTATTATTATTATTATTATTATTATTATTATTATTATTATTATTAACTAGCAGCACCAATAATAATAATAATAATGCAAAAGATACTGTAACATTTTGTGCACCACCTGAAGTCTAGACCACGAGCCGCCACTGATAAATATATTAGAGTTTTGAAAAATAACCTATAGGTAGTATTGATATAAAAGCAGAGTTGTAAAATATGGTTTCTGACTGTGTCCGTAAGTCCGTCTGGCTGTAATTCATGTAATTGCCTTAAATAAAGCAGGTAGTAGGAAGGAAGAAACTGACTTCAGATTTAGACTCGAAAACCTTGATTTATTAATCCGTACTACATACCCTTATTGGTATTTTTGAACGATATGGACTCAACTTCTAACGCCTAAACGAAAACACATAGAGAGAAACTGATTTCAGATTGGGATTCAACTATCTTCATTTACCAGGTCGTTTGCAAACTGTTGGTACTACAGACTTTCCTTGTGGTATTTTCCCTCTACTTGTACTTACACTATAACGCAGGCTAGCGTCTCAACAATAACAGGTAGGGAGAAAATTACTTCCGATTTTGTTTTAGCAGTCTTGATTTACTCTACTGCTTTAGATTGGTTTCACCACAACATTTCCACATTGTATTTTTATATTATATGCACTTCGATACATTTCTCTTAAAGAGTTAAAGAGAGGCTAGACTAAAATATTTCACTTTAGGAGTTAGAAGAAGGCAGAAAACTTTCATCTTGAGAGTTAAAAGAAGGTGGATGCCTTTTACTTTGGGAGTTAAAGGAAGACCAAAACCTTTTCGCCTTATGAGTTAAAGGAAGACGAAAACCTATTTCGCCTTCATCACAAAAGTTCCACTTGGCACAGAAATTTGTCTTCTCGTTGAAATACGTTTCGAGAAGTTAAATAAGTTGTGAATTAAGGCTTAAAATCTTTGACTTGGAACAGCTTTCATCAGTTTGGGTTTCAAATTACCTCCTTATTGAATACTTACCACGATTTTCGAGTTTTAACTCTGAATATTTTTAGGAATATTGCTGGAACATTGGAAATATACCGGGAATATCACTCAGAAAAATAATAATTGACAGTATGAAGTGTATTTAATACATTTTCGGAGAATAAAAATATTCATGAACATAAAAAAAGGTGCACAATCTTTTATTATAGAATGAAAAGGATGCAGAACATATTGAAAGTTGAAGTATGATTCCAGATTATTCCTGGAATATTCAGAAGACGAACATTTGTATATTCCATGAATTGGGCAGGCTATTCCTGGAATATTCCATAGATATTCCATTCCTCGAAGATATTCCTGGTGTATAGAGGGAATATATTTGAGCTGTGTGCGTAAGACTATATCTGAACCACGCTACGATATAAATCGTAGGCAAATTTCGTGTCCGCAGTGCAACATGCACTGTGATCACTGGGATAGATTTGGGGTCTCTGCACCTCGAAGATACTGGATGTCGAAGTTTATATGACCTTCTACACATTGTCTTTGGGTCCGATCTACGTTAATAGTGTAACCTCATTTACGTTTATGTCTTTTTATCTTTTACGCTCTCAGATGTAAAGTAATTTGTTAAAAGTGTTCATCGAACTTCAAATGCTTGAAAAAATGTGCATGTGTTTCAAATTTAGTACTCAGACAGACATATACCGTCCCCATACATGAGCAGGCACACATGTTATGTCAATTTTTATTAAGTAGGTATGAATTTCCGAAAAAGACATTCTTACATATCTACACTGTTATGAACATATCTAATAAATAGCATGTGTGGAGGAAAATGCTAACACATGTGTAATGTAGCATAAGGCTGTTTCTCATTTTCTTGTAAAATAAACATTACACTTCCTTTTTCAAGAGTTTTTTTTTTTTCTTCCATTCTGTTCGACTCAGGTCTGTGATTTTTTTTAAGCACTGATTAACGAATGGTAGACTTACCTGAGACATGTCCCAGAGGACATTTCCATATGGGCGGATAGAAAAAGTTGTGCTGAAGTAGATCCCTCTCTCTCTCTCTCTCTCTCTCTCTCTCTCTCTATATATATATATATATATATATATATATATATATATATATATATCTTTCACTCTGTGTGCGTGGGGGGGTGTAAGTATGTGTATATATATGTGTGTTCTATTTTTGTACATCAATTCCCCAGTGGGGCGAAAACTGTGTATTGGCGAAGTCAAATTAAACGAAACTTGTTGAGAGATTTCTTTCAGTAGTGTTGACGTCTTTCGCTTCAATATTTTTTTTTTAGTTTTTCTTTTCTGCCTATTTCTTTTCTTTTTCTTTTTTTACTCTTTTGTGATTCTTGCATCTCTGTTTGGTTTTGCATTTTTTTTTTTATTTCATTTCCAGTTTTCTCCATTCCTACCCGTCAGAACGAGACCTAAAACAGTTTCAGTCGAGCACCTGGAGCTTTTTATGATCAAAACTTCTTTCGTGGTTTTCGGTCAGTTGATCGGCTTCAAAACAATCTTGTCATTTGGAGGATGTCAGAGTATCTGCTGTGGTCAGGGTCTCCAGCCTTTTATATATAGCGTCTTTAGAGCACACTTACCACATGTCCATTTCAATTATTTTTTTTTTATCAAAAATTAGTTATCCAGCAATTGTGGTAGTTCTAAAGCTTGTTATCTTACTTCTAATCTTGGTGAAGAAACTAAAAGACAGCTCTGTCTAGTCGCAAACTTTCAATTTTTAAATTCTTTTCTTTAGTTCAGAATGGTTTGTGGTGTCATTAAATCTTGCAACGTTAACTCTTTTCCCAACGTCATAGAATGAGGAAATTTTTGCACATTGACCTGTCGTTACTTTCATATATTTCTATACATTATTATGTTTTAAAAGCATATTTTAATATTTTTTTTAATACATAATTCTTTATCCTGAAATAAATACTAACCAGCAATGATATGGGGTTTTGCTGGTTGCCGAACACTTTAGGATTTGGTTCACAAAACAGGTTGTAAAAAAAAAGCCTTTTAAAGACATTCTTTTCTTAATAAAAATTTAAAAATAATTTTGTTTATGCATGACGAAAAAGAAAAACATGGGGCGCGCTCTCATATACAATCACTTTATAAACTCTTTAATTGGCACGCCTAATGCTTTTCTTTTTAGTCATGTTTTTTTTTCTTTTTTTTTTGTACGAATTGTTTAAGGAAAGGATGTCTTTAAAAAGCTTTTTTTATTATTTTTGTTTTTAAACATTATTTCCTTACTCTTAATGCAAGTTCCAATCTTCAAATTATTTTCCTGTAAAATGTAAAAAATGGACATGTGACGAGTGTGCTCTAAAGACGCGTCATTTCTTTCATATTGTATAGAGAGAGAGTTTTGTTAACATATTTATAGATGGTCGTTAAGTGATATCAGTGAGTTAGAGACTTCGTCTTCAGCAGCAGTTTTTTGTAATCTTACTTCAGCCTCTTTATTGCAGAGTATTTTTACAATTATTGCGAAGGAATCATACCCAGCCTCCGTGGTGTACTGGTCACTATCCCATACTTCGGTTAGCCACTGCGAATGCTCTTTGGTGTAGAGTCTTGCTGTCGGCCACACTGGATGAGAATAATTTGCATCCTGCGAATACCAGTATGGTACATCGGCAAACGTCCTCAGTAGACCTTACCGTTTCCTCCTTTCGGAAGAATGCTGGTTACTATTATAGAGGCGACTGTGCGAAGGAGTCATATCCAGCCCTCACGGTCTAGCTGTTATGGTCACGGCCATTGAATCGACACAGGGGAGGCATGCAGATTTTAGTACAGCTCACGGCCATACTGGCTGAGAATCAGTTTCACAGGGCGAGTGGAAGAGTGGTGTCCAGAACAAGGGTCTATACTGGTAATAAGGAGAGTACTGTCTTTGCTTTGCCCGCTTTTCAAACAAGAAGAGCCGCTGTATTGGAGACTACTCAGACGTCATACTCACTGTTGCCACATGTTATTTCCTCACTGGGTTGCGTTGTACTTGAGTCATATGTGAAAGCTGTTTTCGCTCCTGAAAAGCGTCAAAGAAAGCTTCTTTTTCCTCTCCTCTTACACTGTGGATGAGGAAAGTTGGCAACATTGTAGATGCCCTTCCGCTTTCTCCGTAAACCAAATCTAATTTCTTTCCTCTCGCGACTTCACCCGGATCTATTCTTTAATTGTGTATACTTGAGACACTACTTTGCTCTCTGTACCTGGAGGAATACTCACTGAGGGACATCATCCAACAGACGGACGAGGCTGGCTCATAAATGTTATTAATAAACTAAACAAATGCTAATGCGTGAAGGAACATTTTCTTAAAAATTCAATTTCTGGCTTTCATAGACAGTTTTCCACTAATCCCCCTCACGTTTGAAGGATAACGGCCCTCGTCGATTACTCTTACAGAAGCAAGAATGAAGAAGATAACG
This sequence comes from Lepisma saccharinum, assembly GCA_022664845.1. Lineage (NCBI taxonomy): Eukaryota > Metazoa > Arthropoda > Insecta > Zygentoma > Lepismatidae > Lepisma > Lepisma saccharinum. Next base: position 13,268 of record JAGDQP010038772.1, read on the forward strand.
ACAAGGTTCCTACTTGTGGTACGATCCCGACGTTCTCTTGGCGAAACTGATTGAAACTCTGGAATATCTCAGTCAGAATGAACGTAGCTCGACCCCACCTTTCTCCCTCTGCATTGCCGATTCAAAATTCGCGAGAGAAGGGCTTGATGAAAGAAGATTGGATGGAAGATTTCGATATCTGAACCTAGAGGAAAAGGAGAAAAGAATAGGAGAGAAACTGCAATTGTTTCAATAACAAAGTTGATGAAATGAAACCGATGAAGACATTGTTTAATAAGAAATTATATACACGGTGTTTTACAAAAAAAAAAAAATAACAATATGTAAGGAATGAAATCCCCATTGCACAACAATGAGAATTTGCCATGTCAAACTTTGTCCCAAAAAATCCTTATTTTGGAAGCTAGATGCGTCCAAAGTCATCGCGACATCGTCACATGTAACGTAAAATCTTTATAAATAATAATGTAAGCCATATCTGCCTAGCAAAAAACAATCGAGGTTGTACGAAGTAAAGTATTTCATCAGCCATTCCCCACAGAAAATAAACATTTCATTATGATAGGACTGACGATTTGCATTAGACAACCATCTCAGTCTCAGTCTTCTGACAACTGCTATCCTTACTTCAATGCTTTGCTCACATACATTAAATTCTTGGGGTACAATTTCGATTGTCATTTGCTACATCGATATTGTTTGGGTCACTATTTGTCGGAATATTTGGTCATTGATGACAATACATACTAATTTTGCACGCTTCTAACTTTGAAAGCACGCATATTTTAACGAAGATGGAGATATCAGTTTTCATGCTTGTGTTAAGAGAAATTCATTACTTAATTATTGACGTGTATTTTTAAAGAAGAAGAGGGAAGGTAAAAAGTAAGTTGAAGAAGATGTTGAAAACTTGAAATATATTCAGAAGGCTAAATTTTCTTCGAAGGACGTAGTGTTATAGACTGAATTGTTGTTATTATTTCAGTTCACCATTTAAATATTGTCAAGAATCTGTTACACGACTATTAATCAGTTGGGTCATTTCAGCTCAGATCGCCTAATGTCTCCCAGTTGACCACCTTAGATTTGAAGGATTTTTTTTCCTCAAGTACTTTGGTCCAAGTGAGGAAGATATGTAAAATATCTCTTTTGTATTTCTTTCCATTCCTGAGATATAGGTAGTCAAAGAAAAGTCGAAAATCATATCTCCTAATCGCGACTGTCCTTTAAAACCGCAGAGTTCTATAAATAAATGTATTATCGTCCAAATGACGTGAAATTTAGACAGGATTACCTCAAAGACATACAGTTTCTTCCTTCAATTTTCTGAAGAAGTATCCTTTTGCTAAGTTTTATTACAGGGGTTAAAAACACGAAAAACTAAAAAACAAATATTCTTTCGCTTGTTGATGAAACATTAATTAGTTTAGCAATGTTGGCAATTAATGACAGTAATAAAATTTTACCTGTTACATGAGAGTATACTAGAGGCTCAGTGAGAAAATTTCAACTTTGTTCCAATATCCCCTTCTTTGTTTAAAAAAATATATCTTTAAAATATTTGAAAATTCTGTGCATAATACTCAATAGTAGAACAACAATTAGTTTAATGATGTTGATAAATAATAAAAGTACGAAAACATTGTTGCTATGACATGAGGTAAGGGTAGAGATCTTTAGGCAACTTCGGATCAGGTCAATTCAATGATGATGGGAGAGTTATTCGAATTAAGAAAGTGGGAGGAAAAGACCAATGAAGTTCAGTCACACCGAGTTCGTCCACCGCAACACAAACGTGGCATAAGCAGGGATTGAAAGAAGAACGCCACGAATCAGAGATAGAACTCCACCACTGAACCACAGCATCCCCACTATTCTTCCAATCCTTCATAGACATAGATCGAAGACATTTCGAGTAAATTTTATAACCTGAGTGACGTTTGGTACACGCACAAACATCATACATATAATTTGTAAAATAATGATATGTTAATAAAGTGTTTGTAAAGTGTCGATAAAGTGTAAACACACATTGAAAGGTATTCATCGGAACTCTCTATTCAATATTTCTCATCCACATGACAAATTTCACATTCACATAAAGTTTCATGTTTGTCCAATTGACCGTTTACCATCTAGAACCGGCCAAACGACGAAACAATATAACTACTTGATATTTTTAAAAAAATGCTTTGCAGACGGAGTTCCCATTGAGATTCCACTGTTTTTATTACGTCACTTTATAAGACATTCTATGCTCTTTCCAATGGTGAACATCCCATATCTGCATTTGGTGTTCCTCCTGAGATATTCATGGTATTATGTTTCAAGGTCAACCCTATTATGTATAATGATGTAAAAACAGGAAAAGGGCTTTGGAGATAAAGTTCCCACCGAGAACCCGCTGTTTCTATTACATCATTCTATAGGAAATTTTCTTCTCTTTCCAATGGTACAAGTCTCATCATATCTGTATCTGGTGTTCCTTTTGAGATATTCACGTTATTATGTTGCAAGATGAACACCATTTCAGAAACTTCTTTTTTCGCTATCATAAAGCAATATCTCAAAAACTTTAGGCTCTACCACAATTCTGTTATCAAATTTGGATTCTCTGATGAATTTTACATAAGAAACATCTAACCTTGTATTTTACAGTTCATAAAGCATGACTTAAAAAAATAAAATTCAAATGGGTATGTCTCCGTAAAATGTTGGTCGCAACAACATTTAAGGATAAAACATGCCATATTTGAAGCGCTGTAACTCCGGATACACGTGAACTATTAACCTGTAAGTTTGAATTTATACTAAGAACCCTTCCAAGAATGGATGCACCAAATTTCATCAAAATCGGAAACTTTGAGTGACATTTCACCTTTCTGATTTGGCGTGGAGTGGCCCATCAGTATACGAAATAAAATCATGTTTAATTATACATATTATTTTCATCAGTTTTTGAATAGTAGAACATCCACAATTTGTTGAAACTTTTAGCACTGAATTACCCTTACCTCATGTCATAGCAACAATGTTTTCGTACTTTTATTATTTATCAACATCATTAAACTAATTGTTGTTCTACTATTGAGTATTATGCACAGAATTTTCAAATATTTTAAAGATATATTTTTTTAAACAAAGAAGGGGATATTGGAACAAAGTTGAAATTTTCTCACTGAGCCTCTACTATACTCTCATGTAACAGGTAAAATTTTATTACTGTCATTAATTGCCAACATTGCTAAACTAATTAATGTTTCATCAACAAGCGATACAATATTTGTTTTTTAGTTTTTCGTGTTTTTAACAACCCCTGTAATAAAACTTAGCAAAAAGATACTTCTTCAGAAAATTGAAGGAAGAAACTGTATGTCTTTGAGGTAATCCTGTCTAAATTTTACGTCATTTGGACGATAATACATTTATTTGTCGAACTCTGTGGTTTTAAAGGACAGTCGAGAATAGGAGATATGATTTTCGACTTTTTCTTTGACATCCTATATCTCAGGAATGGAAAGGAATACAAAAGAGATATTTTACACTTCTTTCTCACTTGAACCAAAGTACTTGAGGAAAAAAAATCGTGCAAATCTGAGATGGTCGACTGGGAAGATTCTTGAAATTTAGGCCATTTGAACCGGAATGACCCTCGTACATATCCTTTTAACAGTTTTCTTTTATGAGGTTGTTGCACAATAGTTTGTGGATAACGTTGTTTAATCAAAGATAATTTCAATAATCGATTGAGTGTAATACAGAACATCGCTGTCCAATACAGTTTTCTGAAACCATTTTAAAAAAATTACACGTTTCGTTCCTGAAATACTAAAGAAAATTTAATCAGAAGATAACAAATATTAGACTAGACTGTCTTGCCTTCTGCCGGGAACTACATTAACCTATCATTAGCAAATTTTTAAAATGTTTCTATGAAATATTTAACTATTTCGTAACGTTTCATTGGTTATCATTTTGTATCATTGGTTATCAAAAGTTCATTTTAACAGTATAAATTATAATCTGAAGCTTCTGTAATCAAAGTATTGATGATTGTTTTCAAAATGTTCTCTCATTCTAGTACATTACGAGTCAAAATTGTTTGAGTAGATACGTTGGTTCGAACTCCGCTGCCGACCATCCTGACTTAGGTTCTCTAGCTATTGCTTCAGGTTCACCGAGTGAATACCGGTATGGTACCTTAAGACTCTGGCCGATACCTTCCTCATCCTCTACTTCCCGTACTTCGGCCTGAATCCAGGCTTTCAAAAGACTATAAATTTAAAAAGAACACTCGTCAAGTAAGAAAACAGTTCTAATTGTTTTCTTGTTTTTTTTACTTCCATGTAATCATCTCTAGAAACAGTGCTCTGAACCTGGTAGAATTTCTGTGATGACATAAAAAAACCACGCGTAATTGTAACATTTGTTTAATTACAATGTGAAAACCGCAAAAAAAAAAAAACGTAAAATAGCAAAAACTTACTTCTATAAGAACTATGTGTATAATTAGAACTTCCACACGAACGCGAAACTCTCATCAGAGTTTCATCTCGTGAAGAAAAAAATAAAGTTTTCAAAAAAAAAAGAAACAGACGAAGACATGGGGAGAAAATAGTAAGGATAAGCAAAAAAAAAGAGAAAGAAAGACGATATAATATAGGGAAAACGAAGAATATGAAGAATGTGAGACACGCACAAAATAAATGAAGATAAATCACCCTCCATCCCTTTAAGCAGAACTGTTAAG
>JAGDQP010038773.1:0-18016 GCA_022664845.1 Lepisma saccharinum
AAATTGAAATTTTATTGTTTTGTATATCGACATTGTTCGAACATTATTTATGTGAATGAACGAAATAAAGAATAGAATAGAAAGAAAATGGAGGGGGCTCAGGTAATTTATAGTAGTGTCATTTTTGTGCATATGAAGCGTTTTTCTAAATACACAGCCTTGAAGAAGAGTTTAATGTGAATTATTTATCTCTTTATCAGTTAGCTTGAAGGTATAGTGTTGAGATGTCAATTTAACTTAAACTGTAGGTTCCATTCTTAGAAAGTCACAAGTTTGTCAAGGTGCTTAATCAAAATTCTACTTCAACGTTAGAAACTATTTTCCAGTTTAATAATTTAGCTCTATACAAAATGCATAGGTAAACAAATGAAACTATATATTCTTCTAGTTTTTGAAAACCGTAGTTGCAGGGTAAGCTTGTCTCGTCTGAGCGATGACGTCAGTGCATCAATTGAATCGAATTTTATGGCTATAGGCACCTAAGGTTCAGGTCAGGACAGGGGAGGGGAAAGGATTCGGGAAGGTGTTGATCAGGGCCTATGTTGAAGGTGCTACCCCGGCTTTTGCCTAGTGTGACTGAGGAAAACCCCTGGAAAAACCTCAGTCAAGATGGTCAGCCGCTAGGATCAAACTAACGATCTTTTTTAAAAAATCTAAGCTGCCAGCACGATGACAAACCAGCCTTCCAGATTCCAATTTGAGGCTTATTGCAGTGATTCAGCCTGACCCCGAAATACTCGACCCCCCACCGCCAAACGTTAACATTTTTGCGGTCAAAAATCGATAGAAAAAGTGCAAAACTGTATTTACACCCTCCCGATTTTGACTTACACCGCCCCAAAATGAAAATCCTGGCGGAATCCCTGATGTATCGTTATTATTAAATACTTTAATAATTTCCCTTTTATATTACTGTCTGCTGAAACTAAAGTTTAGAAAAGTCATTTCGTTCGTTTCTATATAAAATTAGCGTTCCCTTCTGTATAAAAATTAATACGTGTATATGGTAAAATACCCAAATAGTTTCTTTTCTATATAAGTAGAAGCACGGATTATTTTTATCTAACGTCCTTAAAAGCGACATATTATATTTTGCTCAGGTGGCTGTCTGTATGAGCGTTGCCAGCTCTACTGTTTTAACAGTAGATCTCCTTTTTTGCACATTCTACTGTTAATTTACAATGTAATTTCTCCTGTTTTTCTATATTTTTAACCTAGCATCTTTGAAGCTCCAGTGTTACTGTCATTAAAGCCACGTAGACCAGAGGAATGTAAAAATAAAAAATTAAAAACAGCAGCTTACTATTATCGAATCAATAAGTGAAGTCAAAGCAGCTTCTGATTGGAATATGTATGAACAATTGAAAGAGAAGTTCAAAAGCATGTTTCGCATGTTTTCTACATTTTGAGTTTCTGAGGAACCACAGGAACGATACTTTTTGCTTTCATTTTGTGCCTTATTTTAAATTAATTTAAGGCCTTCTGGCATGTTTCGTTCAGTCTGGGTTGGGGTAGGCAGAGGATGGAGAAGGTATCGGCCAAGGCCTTACTTAAAAGTACCATTTCGGCATTCTATTAACTCATTGACGAGTTACCGATTCAGGAGAGAAGCCTTTAGAAAGCAATTTATGTGTTTCATTAGAGAAGCCTTCATTAAGTAAAAAAATAGAATATTCCATTGCCTCCAAGGTGAGAAGCCTTTTGTATGTGGGGATATTAATTAATTAATGAACGATTTACTCGACACATGAGAGAAGCCATTAGAAGGCAATTGGTTAGGTTGTTTTGTTGTTTTGGGTAATAATACAATAAGTGAAAAGCCTTTTCAATGTGAATAGATGGTTAGGAATATATTTTAATTAACAAGTGTCTTTATTCATTTTTGAATTGAATGGGCAATCTGGACAGGTAGGGAGGAAGAGTTATTGATTTTGCAAGGATTCTTATCTTGAATAATTAAATGGAGAATTTGAAAAGCCCTTTATAAGTGAGATAAGTTGAAATAAGGGAAAAAACTATTCATAGGTAAGGATAGTGTAGTTTAGTGGGAGTAGTTTGGAGTTGAAGGATACAATTATTTGAGTCCAAAAGATGACTTATAATAGGAATTATAGTGCTCCTAATCAATCTAGAAATAGGTTTGAATACTATGATGTTTTTAACCATATCGATTTAAATAGTCCAGAGTCATCAAAGAATAGATATACTTGTGCATTTCAATCTTCAATAAATCATTTGTGCAAAGAGGATATGATGGAGAGATTGAGATTAAAACTGATATAACAATAAATTCATATGAAGAATCTCTTAGAACTTTAGATGAAATAAAAGCTTCGTTGTTAAAACAAAATACTTCAATTGAAGAAGGTAATAAGGATATGCTTGGCAATACTGAATGTCTGGATAAAAATTTGGATAATGAAAATCCAGTATTAGCCTCAAATAAAGAAGAGAAATTTACACAGGTAGAATTTTGTTTTAAAAGTGACAAGTTTGTACAGACAAATGAAAAAGACTTTTCTTATGATGGAGAATAAGATCTAAATAAGAAAAAGGCAAAGGTATTCTTGGTTAAGGTGGATAATTCCACGCAGGTGGAGGTTGGTGATACGCATTGTCAGTATGGAATTGATGGGAATGTTCAGTCCGATGATGTAGATAATAGGCTTGGCCTAGAGACTTCTAAATATGAAAATCAACATAAAGAGGAAAATAAGGGTATCCACAGTATACCAGGTAAAACTGATCAGATCCTTCATAATAAAATACACAACTCTAGAAAGAAAAGGAAGTAAATGTAGATAGAATTGTAAAAGTACAAAAGCAAATAGACTTACTTAAAATTAACTTAAATGCACTTGAATCACAGTTGCAACTAATTACTCAAAGTGGGGAGGAAAGAAAACAACCTTCAACTGAAGGAAAATAAACATAAGTGAACTGGTAATTGAGCAGTGCAAGAATAAACAAAGAGAAAAGGAAATGGTACAAGATTTGTCACTACTATCAAAGATACAAGTTAACATCTTAGCAGATAGTCATGGGAAAGGGTTAGCTTCATTGCTTAAAGGTTTGGGTGTTAATAATGTAGTGGGATGGATTAAACCAAATGCAGTCTCGAAGGAGATTTTTAATATAGATGTGTTTAGGTATCACTCGGAGTCTAAATTAGAAAAGAGGAGAGAAATAAAGGTAATTATAGCAGGTGCTAATGATGTTTATCTCAATAACGCCGATATTCTTCTGAGGTTTCTCAAGAGGCACCTGTTTAAATATTCAAAGGAGGATATTATAATGTACACGATTCCTACTAGGTATGGCCTACCGAGATGATCGGTTTTAAATGTGGAAATAAGAAAGCTAAATAGTAAGCTTAAAGAATTAACGACTAAATTTAAACATTTAAATATTATTGATATCGAAGGGTTAGGTAGAAGATTTCACACAAATCATGGTCTACATCTTAACTTTCTAGGAAAGAAGTACATGTGTGAAAGATTAATAACTGAGATCACCCATATAATGGGTAAAGAAAACAGTATGAGTAAACAGAAAATACCCTTAGGATGGAAAAATCAGAGAAACTTGTTAACTTCACAGGAAGGCAAGCCTCAAAGGTAAATTTAGGGCATGTTGCCAAAGAGATAAAAGAACAACTTAGTTTAAATACTGAGGAAGTTCCGGAAAATTATAAAAACGAGATGGGTTTTAGAAGTATAGTAACTACCAAAGTAATAGATAAATTAGGTACGTTAAATATAAATTCTGATAAGTTAAAAATTGCACATCTGAATATACAATCTCTAAGGAACAAACTTGAGGAGGTGGACATATTATTATCCGATTTAAATTGTCATTTAATTTCTATAAATGAACATTGGTTAACGGCTGACGAACTTACATTTCATTTACCATCAAACTATAATTTGGTGAGTGGTTTTAGTAGAGGAAAAAATGAACATGGAGGAGTTGCGATTTACTTAAAAAAGGGTTTAGAGATTAACTATAAAATTATTAATCTCAAAAAGTACTCGATCATTAAGAAACTAGAGTTGTATGGTTGTCTTTTCCTAAACTAAAAATTATTTTAATAAGTATATATAGAATACCAAATATTTCGGTAAACAAATCTCTAATACAATTAGAAGATTTATTTTCTTATCTGCATACTTTTAAATCATATGAATGCATTGTTGTTGGGGATTTAAATGTGGATGTTCTCAAATCAAATGTTGCACTACAACATGCAGTCTTTAAGAAATAAATTGGGTGAGTTAAATATAGTTTTACAAGATTTACCTTGTCATTTTTGTACTTAAATGAGCATTGGCTAAATGGTAATGAAATTAGTCTTTATACTCCAAACAACTATATATTAGTAACTTATTTTTCGAGAAATGATTCTAACTATGGTGGTGTAGCCTTATTTACGAGACAGGATTTTAAATATGAATGTCATATATTAGACTTTTCATCTGTTTGTATCTCTAAAATTTTTGAAGTAGCTGGTGTAAAGATCCCATTCTTAAAGGTAATTATTGTGTCTGTTTATCGTACTCCCAACTCAGCTGTCAATAATTTTTTTTATCAATTGGAATCGATTTGTCATTTATTGAGAAATTTTCATGATTTCATTGTGTTTTTTATAGGAGACATAAATATTAATATATTGAAGCAATCTGCTATGCTTTTTAATTTTAATAGTATTCTTACTTCATTGGGATTTATTTATGTAAATGATCTTCCAACAAGAAAAGATGCTTGTTTGGATAATGTTTTAATTAATACCAATCTGGAGAATGTATCATGTGGCACAATTGGTCCTTGTTTTCTGACCATTTAGGTGTATGGGTGACTTTTGATACCAACTCCTTTATAGACATCGGTGTCAATGATCATGGAACTTTTCAATATCGTGCTCTGAATGTAAGAAATATAATGGCTTTATGTAATTATTTGGATTCAATAAACTTTGAACTTGAACTAAGGACAATTTCTGACCTTGATATGGCCTGGCAAGTATTCATTGAATTAGTGGAAAATGGTATTAAGAATTCATGCCCTATAAAAAATATGAAAACTCGATGTAGTAAGAGGAATAAACGTAAAATAAGTTGACCTTGGTAAACTCAGAACCTACAAAATATTAAAAGACAATTATTTTATTAGTATATAAGGGCAAAAGAGTGTAATCAAGTAGCTGTATCTAAATATAAGTCTTGGAAAAAAGTGTATAGAAGAGAAATTGTCAATGCTCAGATAAGATACAATGATAGTAAAATTCAAAAAGCCAATAATAAAATTTCAGTAGCTTGGTCGGTCATCAAGAGGGAGTCATCCTCTCTTAAGCCGAGAGATTCTATAGGCATTGACCCTGATGATTTCAATAATTACTTTATAAATAATATACCAATCGCTGGAAACAATGTATCGCAAAATTTTATTGATAGTTCTTCCTATCTAAACAAATTGTATAATCAAAAAAACCGAGTTTTCAGGTTTTGTCCTGTGTCTTCCTCTAGTGTCATACTGGTTGTTAAAAAAATGAAATCGAGTTATTCAGAAGACATATTTGGAATGTCTTCTTATTTAATGAAAAATATCCTGGATTTAATTATCACGGCTCTCTGTTACTTAATTAATTGGTCTATTAAGGAAGGTAAATTCCCTCAAGTTTTGAAAAAAGCCATTGTGGTCCCTATTTATAAGAAAGGGATGAAAAATGATCCTAGTAATTTCCGTCCTATTGCTCTATTGCCAATTGCTTCTAAAATTTTGGAATACATACTACTTGAACAATTGCGCACGTATTTTAATTATTGTAACTTTTTAGATGAATCGCAATTTGGTTTTAGATCGGGAGTTGGCACAATTAATGCCGTTGAGAAGGTAGTGAGTGAGATATATTAAAATTTTGAAAAGAAAAATATCACATCTCTCACATTAGTGGACTTAAGCAAGGCTTTTGATTCTGTGCCTCATGGTTTGCTTGTTGAGAAACTTAAATGTTACGGTGTAGTAGACAAGGAACTCAACTTACTAAGTTCTTATCTAACTGATAGGACGCAGGTGGTTAAAGTGGATAATAAAGTGTCAAATTCTGTATCAGTTAAGAAGGGAGTACCTCAGGGGTCTGTGCTTGGCCCGTTTTTGTTTGTGGTTTATGTGAACGATTTTCCTCAGTTCCTTGTGGTTAAACCTATATTATACGCTGATGACACTACAATAGTAACAGGTAACAAAAATTTAGAAATAATAAAAAATGAAACAGAAAATTTGTTTAAACTCTCTCAAATGTGGTTCACAAATAAAAATTTGATTGTAAATGAGGATAGAACAGAAAATTTATTCCTCTCACTTAATTCTAATATTTCTAATCTAAATAAGACAAAATCTATAAAACTACTTGGTATGCATTTGGATGACAAACTATCGTGGAATACCCATATTGATGTACTATCTAATAAATTAAGCAAGAATATTTTTAAATTACGTCGCTTAAAAGGGTCTATTTCTTTAAATTGTTTAAAATTAGCATACCACGCTTTTATACAAAGTCATATCAATTATGGATTGTTACTCTGGGGAGGAGCTGCTAGAGCCAAAGATGTGTTTACATGGCAGAAAAAGGCAATTCGGGTAATATTAGGTAAATCAAATCGTGAGTCATGCCGTGGTATATTTAAATTCTTAGGTGTTATGACACTTCCATGTCTTTTTATTTACCAATGTTTAATTTTTGTTAAAGTAAATCCCGGTATGTTGACTACTTCTACTCATTCGCACAATACAACTTTTACACGCCTTGAAAAAATACAAAAATGCTATTTAATGCAGGGGATAACATTTTTTTTTTGTTTACTTCCTGATACTATTCAAAATCTTGATGTAATTAACTTCAAACGCGTTATCAAAAAAAAATGAATAAACTGCGAGGGTTACTCTCTGGATGAGATATATTCCTTTTTAAGTAATGATGTAAGGGTATAGAAAATGTCCTGACTGACTTTTTTTTATGTATTTATTTATTTTTATTTGCTTGTATTTAGTTGTAACGTTTGATTTTCTGTTGTTCTTATTGTAAACTAGAGTATTATATAAATTTATGGAGTGTAGACGAAAGGGTGCTTTATTAATTGCAATTTGGTAGTTCAATATAAGCAAAATAATTAATGGAATTTATATGTGCATATCTGACTGTGAATGGTTGTTACAAATTACTTCATCATGTCTTTTATAAGCATAACTAATGTATTGACGACATCTCTATGCAGCTAATTGCTGTCAACGGATGTAGAAAACTTATTAAATAAAATAATGATATAATTTTTTTTGGAAATTTGTTAGCGTCATTTGATATGTGTTATATCATTAGAAACCTACACGACTTGAAGCATGCCTGGACAATGTCATACTATCAATGAAGATGGCATCGGTAACATGCACAGTTATTGAAAGTAAAATTTCTGATCACTATGGTTTGTACATAGAAGTACATGTGAAAGATACTGAGCTTAAGATATCTCCTGTTATTATAACGAAGCGCCAAATTAATATAATGTCGATAAATGGCTTGCGCTCGAAGCTTGGTAAAATTAATTTATTGGATTTGTTTAAGGTTTTTGACAATGTAGAGCAGGCCTGGTATGTATTTGTGTATAGTGTCGCAGAATATATAAATGAATATTGTCCGGTAAAAGCATATAAGATTAGAAATAATAAAAAAGGCGTAAGATCTCAAAAAAATTATTAAAACAAAGACAGGATATGTGGAATTTACTTTTCTACAAGTGTAAAGGTAAAAATGCGGATGAAATTAAAAAAGTAAAAAAAAGCCTATAAAACAGCATTGAGAAAAGAAAAGCTAGAAAAAAATGAAAAAATGATAAATAAATCTAACAACAAAATGAAGACAATGTGGCAAATTATTAATCGGGATTCTAATAGATCGAATAACTTAAACATGTCTACTCCATTTTCTCCAAATTATTTTAATAATTTCATGATTGAACAGATTAATAAACTTATGCATAGTTTACATATACACGATAATCTATGAGAATTTAATTTTGATAATTCTAATGAGGTACAAAGGTTTTATTTTCGAAATATTACAGAGGATTGGATTATTAAGTATGTAAGAGATCTGAAAAATTCAACAAGTGAGGACATCTATGGATTATCTAGTGTTCTCTTTAGAAAAATTGTTGATGTAATAATTGAACCCCTCACGATACTAATAAACTGGACTTTCTATACAGGGATATACCCTGACTGCTTAAAGATCTCTATTATAACGCCGATATATAGGGGTAAGGTCCCAGCAATTATAGACCAATATCCTTGATCCCCATTTTTTCGAATGTTATTGAGTTTTGTATTAAAGAACAATTATATGCCTACCTGAATGATAATGGTTATTTGTATAATAACTAGGAAAATTATATTCAACTAGTCAAGCAATTGAAAGAGTAGTAACTGAAATTTATGAAGGTTTTGAGAAAGGTAATATAGAAAGCCTTACGATGATAGATTTAAAAAAGGCTTTCGATTCAATACCTCATAAAATAATAATTACTAAATTCTCGAATTTTAACCTTTCCAAAAATGCCATAACTCTACTGGAGTCTTACTTGACTAATAGACTTCAATGTGTTAAGATTAATAATGATGTGTCTAAATTAATGTCAATAGGATATGGGGTTCCTCAAGGCTCTATACTGGGCCCGCTTCTGTTTCTCATATTAATGATTTACCTGAGCATCTGATTCATAATACGATTCTATTTGCGGATGATACAACATTCTTGAATGTTGGTACTGAAATTAATCAGATCGATGAGGAAGATACTATTAATATGATGAAGGCTAAAGGCTGGTTTTCAAAAAATGGCTTGACTATTAATGAATCTAATACAGAAAGGCTATATTTATCATTGAATTATAAAATTTCATCATTAAATAGTACACAGCATGTGAAATTACTTGGATTACATTTAGATTAAAAATTGGATTGGTAAAGACAAATCGAAACTTTGTGTAACAAGATCCCGACTAATATATTTCTACACAGGAAACTGAAGTACTTAATAGAGAAAAATACTCTTTTACAAGCATATTTTGGTCTTATTCATTCTGTACTTTCCTATGGAGTAATGTTCTGGGGAGGCGCTTCCGGGGTAAAACGTGTGTTTTTACTACAAAAATCGGCTATTAGATGTATTATGGGTCTAAACCCTAGGGATTCATGTAAAACTAGTTTTAAGGAACTGAAAATATTAACTTTGGCTTCTTTATTTGTTTTTAATTGCCTGAAATATATAAAAGAAAATACAAACAAATTTAGATTAAGAGGCTCTCTGCATAACTACTCTGTTAGAAATGGTAACAACATATATCCACCTAAAATAAGACTAATGAAATCTTACAACTACCAACATATTGGAATAAGAATGTTTAATCTTTTACCAATGAGTATTAGGAACAATAATTTAAAAAGATTTAATAAAGATATTAAAGAAATATTGGTTAACTCGGCGGCATATGATATTGAGGAAATAACAATAGCTTTGCAAAATATAGAGTAAGTACATGAATAAGAGAAAAGATAGTAATTCACAACTTTTAGACTCCATGCAAATACAATTGTAAATATTTTGAAGGGACAATTGAAATAATGAATAAACTGTATATAGTGGATTACACGACTTATAATTTGACTTGTACATGGCTAGACTATGTTTGTATTCTAATTGTGTTCTAAATTGAAATTTTATTGTTTTGTATATCGACATTGTTCGAACATTATATATGTGAATGAACGAAAAATAGAATAGAATAGAATATAAACTGAGGGAAATACTGGAAAATGTCAGTCAGAATGGTCGGCCGCGGGGTCCAAACCCGCTTACCTACCCATTATTGATCCGATGTCCGTTAGGTTACCGCCTGGACCACGAGAGTTGGGTTTCTGTATGCTTTACAGGAAGCAATTGCCAGAATTCAACCTTACTACCATATATTTAATGTTCGTATGCGTGCCTTATAGTAGCCATATATCATCATCATCATAATAATCAGCTGTTTTCTATCCACTGCTGGATGAAGGCCTCCCCTTTTCTTTCCACATATATCGGTCTGCTGATATCCACATTCATGTAGCTCCTGAAAAACGCTTGATTTCATTTATCCACCTTACATTTGGACGTCGTCTCGGTCGTTTCTTTCCTCTAGGAACCCGCTGTAGTACATTTGTCGTCCACTATCCATCTATTCGTCTAGCTATGTGACCGGCTTATCTCCACTTCATCTTCTTTGCAGTCTTGATTACATCCTCTACCTTCGTTTGTGCGCGAATACATTCATTTCTCTTCCTGTCCCTCCTGATTATTCCTAGCATCCATCTCTCCATTGCCCTTTGTGTGAGGATCTCTCCATTGCTCTCCATCTCCCCATCAATCTTTGAGTCATTTACTCATTCAATGCCCAAATTTCACAGCCGTACATCATCACAGGAAAGACACATTGATTACAAATTTTACGCTTCAGACACATTGGTAGTTTGCTTTTGAAAATAAAGTGTAGTCTTCCAAACGAACTCCACGCCGTTTCATATCTTCTATTAACTTCATCACTCAACTTACCATTTAATGTTTTGAGCTGACCTAGATAAACATACTCATCAACTATACCTATTGTCTCTCCGTTAATCTTTACTTCCTTCGTTGCAGCATGTTGATTATACATTACTTTCATTTAACTTAAATTCATTATAATGCCTGTTTTCGAACTCTCATTATTCAGTTCTTCCATTCTGGTTTCTAGTTCTTTTGCACTTGAAGCAAACAGGACCATATCATTAACGAATCATATGTGATGAAGATATTCGCCATTAATTTTTATTCCAACTTCATCCCAGTTTAAATTTTAGAACACACTCTCTAGGGCCGCACAAAACAGTTTTGGAGAAATTGAGCCTCCTTCCCTTACCGCTTTCCCAACTTTTTCACTTTCTTGATGTAGTCTAATGGCAGATGTGGCAGTCGAGTAAATGTTTCGCATGATGTAAGCATTTTCGATTCCTTGATGTTTAAGTGATTTAAGTACTGCTACCAAGGAGACCGAATTTAAAGCTTTTTCAAAATCTATGAATCCAAAACATAGAGGAAGTTCATATTCATTAGTCCTTTCCATAATTTCATTCAATGTTTGTATGTGTTCCATTGTGCTAAATCCACGACGAAATCCACCTTGTTCCCTTCCCTGGTTAAAATCTAAGTCCCGTTCAATAGGATTTAAAATAAATTTGGTGAACATTTTGTATAGAACTGACAGTAAACTAATTGGTATGTTATTCCACGCGTTCTTTGTCCCCTTTGTTGTACAATAAAAGTATTGTCCTCTTTCTGATTCCAAGTTGACGGTGTTTCTCTCTCCCTTAGCCACATCGACAATAATTTAGCAAGGTCCTTTTACATCTTTTCACCTCTACATTTAAACATCTCTGCCGTAAGTCCATCTTCTCCTGGTGATTTTCATTCTTCATCCCTCGAAGTATGTTATCTACTTCTTCTTTCATTACGTCTGGGACATCTACATTATTTTATTCTCAGTCTTCATTTCCTAGCCCTTCTTCGGAGTAGTACAATTCTGTGTAAAAAATTAAAAAAAATTTTTATAATTTCTTCCTTATTTCGTGTTACAGTCTCGTCTGGTCTCTTAACTTCAATTACTTGCTTTTCCCCTATTATGAGGTTTTCTTCAGGCTCTTGTTTTCCTCGATTGTATTGCTTACAAAATCCTTGTTATATCTTCGTACGTCCTCTCTTATTTGTTCGTTACGGATTTATTTAGTTATCTCTCTTATTATCTCAGTCAAATTTTATTTCTGCTATTGATGGTTTCTTCATCCTCTAACTCTTCCAAGGTACTGAATATGTTGCTTAGTTCTATCTCGAATCTCTGTCTCTGTTCCCAAGATTTTCCAGATCTAACAGTGGCGGTTTTCCCCTGATAAGCTTCTTTCTCTCAAGTCTAGTATTTAGCTTCGGCTTACATCTCACCATCCTATGATCACTCGAGACTTTGAAACTGTTCAGAACAGACACGTCTTGCAAAATTTGCCTGTTATTCGATAGAACGTAGTTTATTTCGTTTTTGGTCCCATTTGGGCCTTTCCATGTCCACTTCTTCTGGGGCGGTTTCTTGAAAAATGTATTGGAAATGAACAGTCTGTTGGCTTCTGAGAACGCCACTAACTTCTCTCCTCTCTTGTTTCTTTTGTCAAACCAAAAGTTTTCAACTTTCGAGTCACTGCTCTGCTTGGTTCCTACTTTCGCATTGAAGTCTCCTATTACAATTTTGTAATGCGATTTGCTACTATCCAAAATCTTCTGTATCTCCTGGTATAGGTCTTCGACTTCTTCCTCCGGGTGTGAGATTGTCGGAGCATACACTTGTATAATTTCCACATTGTTTCTCATGTTTATCTTTAATACTACCCATGCGATTCTATCTGATATTCTTTCAATTTCTGTGATTCGTGTCTTCAGATCCTTGTTAATAAAACTAACGCCTGTCGGTTTTCCATTTTCTGTTCCACAGAACGTGTGCCCTGACGGTAGTTCCAACTGTTCTTCATACTTTATCCACACTTCTGATAATCCTATGATGTCCCACTTAATTTTTGATAGCTCATTCTGCAATTATTTTAATTTGTGTTCTGCTGCAAGTGATTGACAGTTGAGAGTCACCACGTATAGGTCCGTTCGAGTTGCCGTGTTGGTGCCCTGGCAGTCTACAGTCCAAACACTGGCATTTTGACCCTCTGGCTCCCTGCAGGACTGACCGCTGCCGTTGCCAGCTGCATTCCGTCCTGCCGTCAGTGAGTTCCTCCGAGGCTGTTTCCTTACTTGTACCATCATGTGTAAAGAAAGGAGGGGTTCAGACATTTGACTCACCACGCTGTCTGTTAAAGCAGGTTGGTGAGCAGCCCATGTTCGTTCGCCAAGCAGTTGCTTGGGTACTAACAGGACCCACTATGTGAACGTATGGATAGGACATTAGGCGTCTACCTCGGTCGGTTCCCTTAAGCCTTAGCAAGAGGAAATAAGGGGTCTCCTCCCAGGTAGAGGCAGAAACCCTTTGAACGGAAAGTCCCGGTTTGCCGATCCTGTCCCGGTTTTTCGGCCAGTAGCCATATATATATATATATATATGAATCAAGGGTACAGGGGAAAAACACGTTAAGTCCAGATTTCATGATTATGAGATATTTGTCCCTTCAGACAGTTAGAGGAGGTATCTTTTCAATAGTGTAATAACACTGGGAAAGTAACAGCTTGGTCCCGTTTTTTAAACGATTAAAGAAATTCCGTACAGAGGAAGAACCTGCTGTCCATGATTTACAGGGGAAAAAACTGCTATGTCAACAGAGAACATTGTAAGAACCTGCATGACGTAACAACGTTCTGAAAGAAAAATTGCATTACTGATTTTTTTCAGCTTCATTGATTATTATACTTTAAAATATACCACTATGGTCGTTTGTTGCGTAGAAGAGTATTGAATTCAGTCGCAGTGAGGTGTGTAGTGAGCTTCGTGTTATAGAAAGAAGTAATGGATTTGTCCGGTAGCGACGAGGAACCATCCACATCTTCCCCAGTTCCACAGAAGAAACGGAAATATGGCAGAATGAGTGAAGTTAGTAAGATGATTAAGTTGCAGAGTCATGAGCTAGGTCCTGATTGTCAATGCAGACTGAATTATTTTCAGACTATAAGTGAAGCTACGAGGAAAGACATCATTAAGCGTATGAACAACATGAACTCTCATGACGCAATAAATAATTATCTGGCTGATCTTATAACTGTGTTGCCTGTACAAAGATGTCGACCAAGGAAATATGACTGTGATGCAGTTTACCGTGATGCGTCATGTGCCTACCGTGTTCGTTTTGTGCTAGATAAGAAGTCAATGGAGGCTGCAGCTTGCAGAAAGGTTTTCATGTCACTTCATGGAATCAGTCGAGGGAAGATAGGATTTGTTCAACGATCACTGAAAAAGTCTGGAGGTCCACCGAAAGACCAGAGAGGAAAGCATACAAATCGTACCCACAGCCTATCTGAAGATGTAAAGCAGAAAATACATAAGCACATAAGTAATCTGAGAGTCAGAGAGAGCCATTACAGTTTGAAAAACACAAAGAAGAAATATATACCGCCAAGTTTGAACATTAAGACATTATATCATATGTTTAAGGAGAAAAATCCTACTGTAGACGTTCATTATGAAACCTACAGAAATGTATTCAAAAAGGACTTCAACATTAGCTTTGGTTTTGCACGAAAAGATACGTGCTAGCAATATGACGCTTTTATTACAAGGAAATTTTTTTTAGAGAACGAGCTGAATTCAACTAGAAATGAAGCTTTGAAAAACAGACTGAGTTGTAAAATAAACTCAATAATGGCAGACAAGGATATTCACCTTATGAAAGCTGAAAAGTGGTATGACCTGTAAAGAGCAGCAAAGCTTGCAAGCAGGAAAGATGCAAGACATGAGGTAATTGTCTTTGATTATGCAAGGAATTATCAAGTACCTAACATAACCACAAGTGAAGTATTTTATCGAAGGCAACTGTTTGTTTTTCTTTTCAATGTTCACACATTATGTATTGGAAGAAGTGTGTTTTACATATATCCCGAAACAGTGGCACGGAAAGGGTGTGACGAAGTTTGTTCTCTCATCCATCATTTCATATACAATTTCCTTGAAGAACAAGTAACTAACCTAAGGTTATTTTGTGACTCTTGTCCAGGTCAAAATAAAAATAACATAGTGATTAAATTTTTACACCACATTGTTCATGAAGAAAAGAAGCTGAAATCCATCACATGTTCATATCCCATCCGAGGCCATTCATACAACGAGTGTGAGAAGAATTCCGATTTAATCAATCAAAGAGCAGAAGCACAACTTCCATATGATTGAATCGATATCATTGGGAATTGTCGAGAGAAGCCATGCCGATTTGAAGTTGTACAAGTTCAGCAGAATATGATTAAGAGTTGGACAAATCATCTCAATATATTGTATCGAAAGAAGTTGCCTCTTGCTTTCCGACCTGTGAAAGTGGTCGAGGTCAGTGAGGATCGACGTCCATTTGCAAGATGTCGAAATCATTACTCTGAGCCGTGGATGGAGATTCCTGTTAACAAACCCAATCGAAGGAACAGGCATATTCAGCAGGGACAGCGACAAAGCAAGACTGAATTTATCCTTCCTGATAATCTCTACGATAAGGATCTGGAGATATCCAAGGAGAAGTATCATGATCTACAGGTGATGAAAACTTTCTGCAGTAATCCCCGTGCTGAGGAGTACCTTTCAAGTCTCCCTTACCATTGGAAATAGTGAAAATGATTCTTTCTGAATTTAATACATGTGCACGTTTGTGAAAATACTAATGTATATTCATATTTTTACATGAACATTGCAAACGTTATGCATTTTCTGTTCCATTTGTTGTGTATTTTGTACTGAATTACTTTATTCTGTAACATTCCTATTTTAGAAGTATATTTTAAGTACACAATTAAAATGACATAAAAATAAACATTATCGTTTCTTATTCTTCTAAACAATAACAGGAAAAACAATACATAAAAGTAAAGTAGAAAACGGGACACTTTAAATGGGCAATATTTTCAGATTGCTATTACAGGGGAGAAACATGTTAAGTCCATTTTTCATTTTGTAAATATTTACTTAATTGGACCTACTTCAGGTGTTATAACACAAAATGTCTTCTTTCATTGTTAAGCGTGTACAGAAAATTTTAGATTTTACAGGAGGATATATACAATAATAATAGGCCATTCAACATGGCATTCACAATTAATTTAAACTTTAAAAACACTCTCCTGAAAAATTTACAAAATGTGACTTAACGTGTTTTTCCCCTGTAATGTACGCATAGTAGCCTCTTTGTCGTCAACATATTTCTGGCCACCCTAGGGTAGGGGAAAGGATACGAGACGTAGTCGGCACTTTCTCAGCATTTACCTGGTGTGTCTAAAGGTTGAATTTCATGAAAGCTTGCGTTGCGTGCTTTGCTTGCGATTTGAGTGAGTAGCCAATTCAAATATGTGTTTGACTACTAATACGTAGAACACGCAATAAAACACGTGCTTTAATTGGCTACTCACCCAAATCGCATGCAAAGCACGCAACACAAGCTTCCTTGAAAATCTGTCCTTAAAAAGAATCTGCTATTATCTCATGGTTTTTAAAAGATATCACCTGATTGTTTTTTCAATTTGAACCTGGTAACGTAAAATATGTAATATCTAATGGCATTGGTGATATATCTCACCCTGCCCTCTTACGGCACTAACGGCAGTTGAATTTAGTGATAAATAAAACACGAAGAAACCTTTGTTTTCCGTTAAATGTGCCCGTCTTTATGAGGAAATATACGTCGAATTAAGTAAATAAGGTAAGTTGAAAGCTTCCTACTATGTATAGAATATTTTAATGCATAATATTATAACATATTGTGAAATTTTAAGGCAAAAGTGTAAAGAGAAATGATCTTGACGTATATTTAAAGTGATGAAAATGGTCAAGAAATAATTTAGTATTAAAGGGTGGGTTATATCCAGCCACTCTATGCATACAAATGTACTGTATATCAATCTCCTAGTTAGACAAAAGAAAACGATTGACATCCACATTTCTCGTTATTCACTTCGGGTTAATAGTTTGTAATTTAGATCCCGTTGAATGTTATTACATGAACTGTACATGTATATCTATCGACCTACTTTTGAAATATATTAATAACCATAGTTTTTGGTAAGTACACTTCATATTTTGAGTATATTTGATTTGAAATAGCCAAGTTGTCTCACAATCAATTGCGTAGAAAAGGTAACGTGGTATGAATTCATCCTAATATACATGTTTATTAATATTTTAGTTATCCTAAACAATCATACGGAATAACCAATTAGGCTTCCCAACACTAATTTATCTGTGGGCGACTTAAGAAGCGATGGACACACCTGTTACCAGAGAAATTTGTAAAAAAAAAAAAAAAATTATAAAGCTAGATTTATAATCATTACATAATTTGTTTTATTACTACTGATATATATTTATACTTTATAAATTCCAGATTATCATTTTCATTTTTATATAACTCATTGGCGTATTCAAGGGGTGAGTCCACGTTTCCGGGTCCCCCAAACTCAGAGTTTTATGGAAAAATAGTATAACCTCAGGGGTAATTATATATTTAATATACATTTCATGCCCAGACAGCCCTTCGACGCTCCTCCCTCGCAACCCCTTGGACTCCTCCCAAAAACCATCTGGATACATGTCTGGCATAGACACATACTTTTATGAAAAAGTAAATTTCCCAAAAGTATCATCATCATCACAACAACAACAGAAAAAAAAACAAGTTTCAGTTATGACATATTCCACTCAAACAAACAAACACACACACAAATGTTCAGCGTCGTACTTAGTAACCCTGGGATTGAAAAAAAATACCGGTAACTAAATTTTGGTCCTACAATTCTAAGTACCGATCTGAAAAAATGTCAAATCAAATCAAATATTTTTTAGAATTATTTTTTTAGAATTTTTGAAAATATATTTAGTGCAAAGCAGAAAAGAAACTCTATGAACATGCACGGAAAAGACAGGGGCACCAATTGTTTTTCTTACTGGGAAGATCAACCGTCCTCACTCCTGCTAAATTTTTAAATCTGTATTTTTCATCAGACTTGGCCTTTGTATAGAACAATTGTTAGGTTTACAAAATTTAGTATTGTTCGTTTGAGCAACCTCTGCCAAACATTCCAATTGCAATAGTAGCAAACATGCATATATATATATATATAAGAGGAACTTGCTAAATTATTCTTGATGTGCCTGAGGAAGAGAGAAATACAGTCAACTTGGAATAATGCTCTTATCATTTTGTTGCACAAGAAAGGGGACAA
>JAGDQP010038774.1:0-18016 GCA_022664845.1 Lepisma saccharinum
GGTGCATATAAAATGAAATTACTAAGAAAGAAAGAGAGCAAAACAGTCTTTTAGTGTTATAGCTGTGCATGCGGTTTCGTATTCGTTTCGCATATAAGCGAACTCCTTTTAACTAATTGAACTTATGCAGCGCAGAATTTTGTACATATTGTAGCTACAACTAATTCCGTTTTGTTATATGTACAAGCATTTATTGTTCAATAAGTTTATAAGAATACTCTGATAGGGAACAAGCATATGATTTGTTTTCCTTCCCGTCTGATTTACTCTACCTAGCCAGAACGTTGGTGACTTTTTTTTTCAGTGGTCTCATGCCGAGTACCAGAGTGTCCTTGGTATGGTACTTGTGGGCACGCAGGGGATACAATACCTTTACCTTATCTTAGAAAGGGTTTAATTGCTTGCTTCGTCAGAAACTGCATAACAGTTTCTTTGGTAGGTTTCTGTGTGCTTTTCCACTATTTTTTATTCTGTAATTGATGAAAAGACCCACACACATACAAAGAGTGAGAGAGAGAGAGGAATGAATGAATTAAACACTAAAAAAAGTGTGTAAAGTGTTTATACGATTATAGTAGTCTGTAGGCAAATAAACAATTCCATTCCCCAGCAGCGACCACTACTTTTTTTTTAAGCTATGCTATCCTCCAGCTAGCTTTTCAAGAACCTTGTAGTTTCCTTGGTGTTAGCACGTTATTTGAAAATCAGTTGCTTTCTTAACTCATAATAATGGTTGTTAGATATTGTTGTATTTTTTCTTCACCAAATCCCATGTGTCCTTTCAATAATAAACTATTCAATTGCAATTTACATACTTGTATAAATTCCAGTGGCGAAGTACAATACCTATCTTCATATAATGGCATTTTCGTCAAAGATGATAAGTTTGTCAGAAATAGATGTATTGTTTTTGTTTTTTTCCGCCATCACATTGCCACACACGTGATACTCGTCCATGATTTTACGAACATCCAGAGCGAAGGGTTACGAACTTACGAGGCCTGGGGAAACTCGATTTCCTAGTCTCCAGCCCCACTTACACAGTGCTGGTAACCACTGCATAAGTATCATGTCCTGTTGTATTATATATAAACAGAGCATATTGAAGAATTATATTGATCGCGTACTTGTGAATTTTTATCCTTCGAAAATAAAGATACTGTAAAAATATCCTACTCATGAAACATCTCACGTAGACATTCGAAATAATCTTATTGCAATCAAATATGTTATTCATCATAGCGTCAATTGATGTTAGTGCATGACCAGTTGGAAGTTGTCCGCACTGTTACTCGACCATTCCGTATCCAAGTAGCCATTTGTTCCCTACTTTTTACGCTGTTCGCAGTAGAAGGAAGTTCAGAAAGACGTAGAAGTGTATAGGTAGCACTTACACGTTCAATATTTAAGAAACTGTATATAGATAATATCTTGCTGGTCGCTGGAGGACAGGTGTGATGTAGTTTTGCAGGACGTGTGTGATGTATCTCTTGTCCGAATTGTATTTTTGGTGCCGCGTCAATATAGATTTATTCATGCTCGTCATGTAGCAGACAAACAAACAATCTGCCATAATTTCGATACGTCAGTAATAGGAAAATTATAATTCGGTCTGAGATTAATGAATTACTGGTCATACTGGTGAATTTACGGATAATCATGGCGCGTTTGTGTAAGGGAATGTTTTGCTCTTTCTTGACATTTTTTTTTTTTTTTTTTTGTTCATATTACTAAGGGTTTCACGTTCTCTAAGTTTTTCGTGAAATTGTTAGAATGGTATAAATTAAATATATTTGTCGTGTTTTAACACCTGTAAATAACGCACTCTTTCAGAGTGTTAATGGAGCTGTTGAAACATAATTCGTCCAAAATATCCGAGGTTAAGAGGCTGCCAACGCTGCATGTGTATGTGTTGGACAAACCCAGTAATGAAATTTTGGAAAGCGGCACCAAAAATACATGTGAATGTGTATCAAATTAACTATCTGAGATGTTGACATTGTTTATTTTAGCTGAGAAATTAGAATGCCCGTAATTTCATAGGTGTATGGCGTCATCAATTACTGGAATACTAATTTCTCAGCTCAAATAAACAATGTCAAAATCACAGATAGTTCATTTGATACATATTTACATGTGAGACCGCTATACAAAATTTTTATTGTTGCGTGTGTCCATTATATCTTTAAAAATATCAAAATATACACACACTTGCACTGTAGGTACGGAGGTTCCATAACGACGGGCCTTGTGATTCACGTGAAAAGTTTGTTTACCTCTTTACGTCATCAGCTGTTTGGGTTCGTATGCTGAGAGACCTCTGTTTTTGCCTCTTCCTAGGCGATAATACTCCAAGTCTTCCTCCGTCTTGAAAGGAGTTCCCCAGCACGTAGTGTGGTTACATAAGCGGAGCCGCCTTGTAGTGGAAAGGACCTCTTCCATGGAATTCTCTAGTGAATGGCGTGGAAGTGGTAAGCTTTGTGGGAGAGGAAGGGAAAAGCAGGTGAAGGTCTTGGAGAAGACTGGAGTAAAGGAGGGTAAAGAGGAGTAGGATTTATTATCAAGTTTTCTCTTCTCTCTCTCTCTCTCTTCTACTCACACCTTCTCACTATCTCTCTGTCTTTCTCTATCCTAAAGATATGTACGCGTTATTTGCTTGTTGATGCTGTGGGTTAGGGATTTACGGAGCCATGACCATGTGACTTCGCTGGAGCTTGAGAAGTTCAACTCTCTTGCTTCACCCTTCCTCCACTCTCTCTCACTCTTACTCTCTCTCTCTTCCAAGAACTTTACCCTTCGTAGAGAACTCCAGACAGACTAATCTCTCCGACCATTCCCGCCTTTGGACAAACTACGAAACTAACTCCCTTAGAAGTCTTCGTCTTCCGACCGAGTAACTGTGGCGGTAGTTTGAGTACAAGGTCAAAAGACTCACGATGAACCTACGGAATCCATTGAGGGCTTTGCAAGAGTGTTTCGTAAGAAAGGAAGCAGGAACGTAACATGACTTAGAGTTAAATCTTTAAGTACTTGAAGAAATGAAATAAAATGACGAAAACAAGAACTGAAGAGTACTTCTTAATGAATAAGTGTAAGAAATATAGTGATTAATATCTTTATAGAGAATAAAGGCAATAATAATACATATTTTTTTAAAAAAAATATGTCAGAATTTACATGCCGCAAGATGAATTTGTGCAAGTTTTCTACAAGATTTCTAGATACAGAATGGTTTTCTTCTAAACATTTTCTACAAATATTTTCCCAAAATGTTCTTTCTTTTTAACCAATCAATCCTAATTTTGTAATACTTTCTTTTAAAATTTTAGATCTAATTAATAAAATTAGAGCTAAAAAGAAATTTTAATGGCAGTTATAGCATGTTTTAAGAGTGTTCATTGCACAATTTCTGTCTTGTAATACATCGAACCATGTAATTGAATATAAAAGAAATAAGCAATAAAAGAACAAACTACTAACAAACAAAATCATGGGCTTCGTCATTATATGAACAGAATGTGAATCTAAGATGCTGTTGTTATAAAAACGTTCTGCCTTTAATAAGCAGAACTATTTGTCGTTTTTTTGTATTCTACGTACTACACTAGTCACGTTCGTGAATAGCCATATCTTTCACGTCTCTGGCATAACCAAAAGACGTAACCTGTGTGAAGTTAGCATCGAGTTTGTTAGCTTCAATATCAAGATCACAGTTGGCTAGTCCCCAGCACCTCTTCAAGATCATAGGAGTAACAAAGCTAGTATTTTTAGTAGTTATATTCAGAGCTGAAAACGGGTCACTTTCGCTCTAGACGGATCTGTATTGTACAAGAGAACTTTTTATAATTTTAAGCATCCAAAATAATTTTGCAATGGTTACGATTTACTTCGCCATTTCAACCCTCCCCGCGAAATAAAACAAAAAGATTTCTGTTTATGTAATATCACCAGACCTGAAACGGGTAACCAGGTCAATCGGGTCAAGTTTTGGACCAGTCTATACTAGAGATAGGAATGACCCGGTAACTCAGAGAGAAAGGCAAAGTTTCCAGTTATTTACTTGCGTTAGAACAGAGTTTCTTTCAGGGGGTAACAGGGACCAGAGGTTTTAAATTTTAGGCTACTTTGGCTCAGGCTGCAGGAATCGGAGTTGTTACGTCCAGAGTACGATAAATACGACCCCTGAATATTCCCGTCCATTATAGTTTCCAGACCGGGTCAATCGAGTTAAGTTTAGGACTTGTTCACCTATGTTCGGGTCATCCCGGGTCAGCGAAAGTGACCCGGTTTCAGTTTTGAATACAACTAGCAATAATACTTTCTTACTCCCACTAACGAAAATTAATTTGCAACATTAACGCTTACAGATCTTCAAGAGGTGCTGGGGACTAGCCAACTGTGATTTTGGATTCATAGCTGAAAAATTCGATGCTAACTTCTCAGAGGTGAATTTTTGAGACACGTCTTTCGGTTATGCCAGCGACTATATGTATACAAGAGGCTCAGAAACAAAGGGATAAAAGTGGCATTCAAAAATAGAGAAAGTTCGAGTTTATTTTTCATATATGACATGAAATAAAGGTCTGCACGTGCTTCTGCTACTCCTTTACCCAAATTGCCTTTAGCCGAACACGCACGCACTCCTTTACCAAAATTGTCTTTAGCCGTCATTGTGAACACGCACGCACAATACACCCGTTATACTCCCCATAGGATAACGTTGTAATACTTGTATAACCCCGTTATCTGTATACCTACTGCACCGATCAAAAAGTTACGGAAGCTTTGAGCTAGTCTAGCCGAAACCTTCTCAACGACACCTCAACCACGTCTCAATACTTTGTGGATTATGATATATGTATTTTTGACACGGACGGACGTCCAGCATCGTTAGCAGTAGCTCGCGCTGTACTATTAAGATACATAAACATAAACTAACACTTTTAAACTTTTCAATGTCATTCCTTTGCTTCTGAGTTCTTCTTGCGGAATTGAATTTATTTATGGCCAGTACATAACTCTGACCCAGGGCGAGATAGATGGGGAAAGAGGATGTTGAAAGTCAACCAGGGCCAGGGTTGAATGAAGATGCCATCTCGGCATTTGCCTGCCACATTAATATAAATATTTTTCTACTTTCCTTTCTTTCTTTTTCTTGTCTTTTATGTTTTTGAATTTAGTTATCGTAAATTTATACATTATTGAAATTTGTTTTCCGCTCTTCTGTTTCGATATTTGGGTGGTAATGTTTCTTCGCAACTTATGTTAGAAGGAATTCCACCTGTTCACATTTTATAAGTATCAAAATTTTCATATATTGTGTAATAATCGTTTCATTACTCAATCTTAACCATACAATATTTTTCAAAATTATTTTACGAATCCGCAGCGAAATATAGTTTTGTCAAATTTCAAGTCAAAAATTTTCTAAACTGATGAAATACCGTTATTGTTCCTGAAGAAGGCCAGGTTAACTAACGCCTAGTGTTTCTGCGTTGTGTTGGGCATTTCATATTAATTACGAATATTTGTTTTCTCTGACAATTGTTGAATATTTTTCCAAAATATTCTTGGAGCTTTGTCACCGTATTTTGTGCTATGGTACCGTCGAAAGGATACAAAGAAACAAAAACCTCCATTACATTTTTATATTATGTTTTCTCATAAGTTTATATATATATATATATATATATATTCCTTTTAATTCTTACTTTCGAACAACGGGTGTGAATTAGATAGTATTATCGACAGAAAATAAAATATAGCATGAGGACAGTATGATATTTGACATGTATAAAATAATTCTTCTGAAGATCGAAAATGTTTCTAGCATATAACAGAATTTTTGAAATATTGCTACAGTATTTGCGCAGCACCTAAGGATTTTCATCCGAAATATAACAAATAATTGAATATCCTTTATGAAGGTAATTCATAAATACTCTTAACAAATATTTCACCCAGTATTCAGTGAAAATACAATGTTAATTATTCAATTTCGTGCAATATTGGGATATTTAGTATGCTTCTTACTTATAAAATTGCGTATAATAAATAATAAATCACAGCAATATTCGATCCACTACTGGATGAGGCCTCTCCCCGGAGGGAGGAGTTGGTTTACTGCTCCCACGCTGACCAGACGGGTTGGGAGAGGAGAGCCGAAGCTCTCACTGTGATCGCCACTGTCTTTTATTCACAGCAGCTCCCCAATTGTCCTCACGATGCTGGGTCAACACTAAAATTTTTTAGCCCCATTTCGCTCTAAATACTTCAGTGTGTTTAATTGAATGCTCTATGCAGCGTTTCGAAATAAAATGTCAATGTGTTATACTTATTTAATATTTGTTGTGTCCACAATATATCAGTGATGCAACAGTTAAAAAATATCTTCAGACTAGAAAACTAATAGTAGTAATAAATTAACTTCGTTAGACGTTATTGTACATTAATTATTAGTGCAACAGGCAGGAAATCAAACGATTTCAAATTGTTCTCTGGCACAGTGTAATCCGGGAGAACAATGATACCTGAGAATTGAAAATAATCAGCAAACCTGAAAGGCTCGAGAAGCTATTTAAAAAGTATTAATGATTATTAATGCAGTGACAAACATTTTTCTTTTTTGACAGGAAAGTATATCTGGAATATTCTTTATGGCGCACTTGTATATGACTATTAAGATGCAGGGATATTAACTGGAATTTCTTAAATTACTCCGTGGTCTGTATTCGTGGCGTATCTTACCTAAAATGCAGGAATGTTGTTGATTAGTTTTCGGATATTCCGTTGTTATCATACGGACTTAATTCTTAGACGCTCAAATGTTTAGTATATGCCACGTGAATTATACAATATTTCATTTTACTATATGAGAATTAAAAGACGTTACGTCGTGGACTACGTTGAATGCATTGACTATACAGAAGCTTTTATTATGTAGTGTATTATAGCGGCAAATGTAAACCTTACGCTTTATTTGCGAACTATTATGAATAATGTTTAACGTACAAAAAATGTGGAAAATATTGTTCTTCCGTACTGGATGATTATTTCTTTTCACGGCTTTATGATTTCTTTTGCTGTTACAACAACCCATCTTGCTTGTTAAGTGATTTATTTAGTAATATTACGCCTGATAAGTGCATAATTTTATTTTTTATGGTTTAATCGTCATCTGCAAATCAATGTCACGGTGCTGCTATATGTTTCAATAATTATTTTTTATTTGCACATTGTACAGATTACGCCCTTTGCTCTTACATGGATTACGCTCTGATGAAGACCGAGTATAGATAGATATACATAAAGCACAATACTTTTTTTTCTTTTTTGTTTTGGGTAGTCATAGTCTTGCTTAAAAATGTATTATCTGAATTTTCTCCGTACTGTATCTGAAAGCAGCTAATTGTCCACAAGGATTATAAAATATTAAAGCCGTATTCTTTCTTAGTTGTTGTTCGTTACCGTAATTTCAGTAACGAGTATACAGACTAACGTTTAAACTAAGTACTTCAGCGGCATTTAAGTGATTTAGGTATGAGAGTGAAGATCTTTAGAACTTCATTTCAATATAATATCGGCCATCTACGTATTTTAGACACAAACGGTCTAGCTTTCTCCTCTTGAGAAATTGTTGTAACTGCGTAAAATAGAACTTCTGAATCTAAACTGGAAGGAAAATGAGTCCATTAACGATAATTTCTGAGAGTCATATCCGTAAGTTGTTATATGTACTGTTTTTCAAATGTTAAATTAATAATTATTTTTATATAGATGTAAAAATATTTGTTTCAAGCTAATTGATATCAATTACTTACTATGAATGCATATTATACTGTCTCATATGTGATTTGAAGCAATATATGGAGCTAATTTTGACTATTTCTTTTTATAATTGCTTCAAAAAGGCTTATTTTGCTGAGAGTGTACGTATATATTCATGTGTATATGTATTCTGTACATACACTTGTGTGTGTGTGTGTGTGTGTGAGTTGATATGTGTGTGTGTGTGTGAATGTGTGCGTGTGTGTAATAGGGCTATGTGTGAGCGTGAATTCATAAATTAGTGGATACTGTGTGCGTGTATCTGGGTGTAAGAATAAGTTTGTATATGCGTGGATTGCGCTATATACACTTGTGTGGATGGACTTGTAGAACGCAACTAAATGTGTGACTGTATTATTATTTTCTAATCCTAGTTCTGTTTTCTGTTTACTTTCTGGTGTTCCTTTCTTCACCTTGCATGCTTTTCTGGTGTGTATTTATGTGCAATTCTTTATATATAATCAATCTAGAAATGTAAATAAAATTTATATGAGTAGCAATAATATAACTTCTGTGTGTATAACATTGGTAGTATGTAGCTTGTGGGCAGTGGTATCTTATAATGCAGAAATTTTAACTCACGTATATTTCCCTAAATGTATGCAGGTCTACTTTTCTGGTATAATCTTTGCTTCCAATTCAATTCAATCTCAAAGTATATTTGCGAAATGCAATTTTCTCTTCGCCATTGATTTCCCACACAAGTTTATAAATGCTTTCATCTTGAAATTGAATTTATTTATGGCCTTTGAGCAACTCTGTCTCAGGCCAGGTTAGGGCAGGGGAGAGGATGTTGGAAGGTAGTCGGCCAGAGCCTAGTTCGGAGGTATCATCCCGGCATATTTATTTGCCTGGTATGACCGAGGAAAAACCCTGTCATTATGGGTGGCCACTGGGATTGTTCCCAGGATCGAGCTACTGGGCTCTACAGTCGCTCGGTAAAAAAAAAAAAAAAAAAAAATGCTTTCACTTCGATATTTATTAATTATTTGATTACTTCTTTGCAATACTATGGAATCGATAACATCTATTCGTATGTTCATTAGATCTTGAATTTGGGTGAAATCTGTTCAAACATTGAACTAATCGTAAAATTTTCAGAATATAGTTTTATATTTTGGGTAAAGAGACTTCAGCTAATAGTTAACTTCATTTTTGGAACATGTTAATAACTATAGATTTCGGTTAGTTCTGATTATACGAGTACAATGCTTTTTAATTTCACAAACGTCCACGCGTGACCTTACAAACGTGCCACGAGGTCGGCATAATTACAGTTGATACACGTTGTACTCAGTTTGATTAGATTATGTTTAGTTCTGAAAAATAAGTTTTACTTATATTATCTGTGTACAAACCTAGTATAGGGTACAAGCATCATGTCATATTATGATTAACATGATTTGTAAACGATATAATGTTTTCGTTTAAGTGTTTGCCTTTGATACGTTTCTCCACTTTCTGTCAACGGTCCAGAAATCAAATAGCTTTTCATACAAGCTATAATTTGCTGAAGAAAGACTAAACTAGTACGGTGCCTGTTGTACTTGCATAGGTAAAGTTCCCAGTGTACGCTTTATATATTATATCTCACTAAAAGTTTAAAAGGTACATTGATTGATTATCAGCTTCGTTTATTATGTATTTACCTAAAAACATACGGTATGTCAACTAATCGAAAGCTTAAATCATAGTGATCGAATACTGGAATTGACTAAAGCTTGTATGAGAAGTTTTTCTTCAATTTGTGTTAGTATAGGTATTGAATTGAATAAGCTAGGAAATTATGGACAGATATTCATAAAGTTATGCAAATTGTTCTTGACACCAGCTGAATTTAGTTAGATCTACTATAAAAGTGTAGTCATTTCTTTATACTTTACGTATTCAAACGATTGTACCGTATATTGTCACATGCGAACATAAGATTAATTTTCATAGCTCCATTTTCCTTTTTTATAATATCGGTACTTGATATTATTATTCTCAAGATGTAGAGTATTATCTTTTTTCTCATATATGAAATATATCTATCGAATATACTCAGTAAAAGTAATATTCGAATAGTTTATAGGATTGTTACATGTGGGAATTATCTCTGTTGTAAGGAATGGATTGATTATTTTTTCTTCATGGGGTAGAAGGTGCATTACTTTCTTATAGCTTGACCATTTCTACTATAACTATCTATTCTTCTGCATAATATATATTAGAGAGTTACACGTGCTGTTCTTTCTATCTCACATTTCGTAAATGTGTACTAAATGAAATAATATAAAACTTATCATATAGAATGGAATACCCATTGTGGAGTGAAGCCTCAAAATAAGTGGTAGATCTAAAAGGCTGCATGTAAATAATAATAAGGCTAATATTATTTTCCAATAATAGAATATTATGCTACCCCAAATCTTTTTATTTACATGAAAATTCAGTACATAAAAAATTCCAGTACTGTAACACTGTAAAGAAACAGCCATCATAGTTCTTCAAATACTGGCATACCAACAGAAGCAATACAATTTCAGGGACAAATCCTTAAGCTACAGAATACGGTTGGCCATTTTATTGCTCTATATTTTGTACGTTTTATTGTTGATAGCTCCAAGTTAAGTTATTTGATAAAGAAAGAACAGCAAGTGACTCTATTATCAGAGGCTTCTTATTGTAACTAGTACAGTCTCTTGCGTACTTTAAATTGGTGGCAAATATGAGTAGGGTTCTATGTTTTCCTTCTTCACTCTATGTTTAGTCCCTACTATTTGATCTTTCTTCCAGCAGTCTAGAACCAACACTCAGCTGAGTGAGCGAACGCTTGAAGAATGCTGGTCTACCCTGCAACGTGTGAGTTGGCATCTCTTCCGTTGTGTATAGTATCTTCCATATATTTACATCATACTGTGTCTGTGAGCCGTCATTTGTTTATCTTTTCTTATTTATTTTACAGTTTTCTTCGTTTTTTTTAAAAAAAAGTAGCCAGTCAGCTTGATTGTAGGAGTAACGTAGTCATGTGTCGTTATTTTGATGTTCTATTTTTCCCCCCTCTTGATTTATTTATTTGAGTTTCAAATAAGTAGATCTTATAGGTTAGTTTCTTCTCACAGTTGGGATAAAAAATATTTTAGTCTTATTAAGTGTTTATTATTGATGATGATTATTATGATGTTGAAAAGGAAACCTGTGGTTAATAAATTGATGTAATGCATAATGAGAAACTGTCTGTGTTATTGTTTGTTTCATGTATTGTTTACATTGTGTAAAATGACCTTTTGGAACTTGCCTACTAACATGTGCTTTGCATTGTCATTATTCCTTATTTTTTGTAGTGAACAACATTCTTTTTTTTTTTTAAAAAAAAAGAACTGGTACAGGTAGGAGTTATGTGCTAATCGTAGATGGTCTATTTGACTAATGGAATCATTTTGTACAGTGACTGTTTCCGTGTTTGTTCCAACCTTATGTTTAGAAAAAAATATTAACGAAATCAAGCAAACGTCGTGTCATTGTAGTTGCGTGTCTTCTTACGTCAAAGCATGTAATGACTGAGCTGAAATTTTTCGCTGACTATAATTTTTTTTTATCTTAATTTTTAAATAGGTGTTTTTGCGAGAAAATGGCGCACAAATTGTGTTCCTCGGAAAGGATATTAAGCTATTGTAAAGTTAATCAATAAAACCAACTTAAAAATACCTTAATATATGCGCAAATAAGTATTTTCAAAGTGAACGTTTCAAATATATAATCATTCATTTGGTGCGTCTCAAATTTATTATTATTATTATGTTTGGTTTTGTGTAATACACTGTTCGTAAAACATGCTTATAAAAAATGACGATATCGGTACAACCAATCTAAGACATTCATTATAAGAGTAAATCATATTAAAAGAAGTTTCTACTTGTCGACGAAAGCTTCAAGATATTAAACAGCGCTGCTGTTTCTTGTAACTCTGAACATCATGAATTTTATTAGCATGTAGTATGCACACAGTGTGCATAATAAGCGAGGAGAAATAAGGCTTCAAGGAAGAAGATCGTTGCAATTGCATTTCTTCTACCGGAATAACTGCTCTTCTTCACAAAGGTAATAATTAAGAAACAGATGAAATAGTATAGTTTATGGTGGCTAAAGAAAGTCGAACGCACGAATAGAAGAAAATTTATAGTTAGCTCTCCTTTTTTAATTAGTACACCGGTACTTCGTAAAAAACGAGGTTTGTTAAATATTCATATTGCCAGTAAACGAATACGTAGCTTCGCACAGCTTCTTATAGTATTCTCTTACTATTTTTTTTTTGTTGTCTTTTGTGTTTGGTACACAATGTTAATAATACTTTTTGTCATATCATCTGGAAGGTTTGGGTTACTGCTTAAAGCAACATAGCAAAATAGCAAAGAATGAACATGTGTCCAAATTAATTTAAAAATAAATTTTTGAGCATTTCCTATTCGTTAACTAAAATTATTTATGCTGTGGGAAGTGATCTTTGTTGTTTATATGTTTATGTAAGTGTGTTTGTGTTTTCGTGTGTCTGTATTGGCATTTTCAATCAAATAGTTACGCACTTGTTCTGCTTGTTTATTGTAAGTTTGTGTTGTTGGATTCCTTTCTTAATGCATTCCTTATGATTTATTTTGTGCCTGTATTTTGTTTTTTTAATTTAATTATATGAAGAAAGGTGTACTGCTTGGTGGGTACATCATATATTTACTTCCAATTTTTTTGTGCTTTTTTGGTAGTAGACTATGTGTACTAGGACAGCTACTTATGGGAAGAAGGTAGCTGGTATTTTAATTACAGGACATCGTGCGGAGTAAAACATAAACGCAATGCAACGAGAAAAACAATGTTATTTTCCATCATTACTGGAAATATATTCTTGGTTGTGTTGTCTCATGTATTTTAGATACCATTTCTGTTGAGGTTTTTGTGCAGAAAGATGTGTGGTAGATTAAAATTTTGGGTCACAAAAGGTAGATAATTCTGTGGCCACCTATTGGTTGCAATGCTGATGTTCTCGAATGAACTAATTGAATTTTGTTACACTCCATAATGGTCTTCTTCCATGTTGGTATTATTGTTACAAACACTAACATCTACAAGTTAGGAACCCCGGTTGTCCGAGGGTTTAGTACTTTCGCTTTCTGTGCGCGTGGTCACGGTGTCTACCGAATGGAGTGGTTCGGAATCCAGTTTACCAAAGTGTGGTGTGCAGTTCCCGGTTCTTAGAATCTCACTAGCTGATTTAGGACTTCATTAAGCTCACTATTATCGTAAACAATACTTGAGCGATACTATTAAACACCCCTGGAATCCTCTTGAGTGATTCTCTAATTTCGCGACTTTTTGAATTAGCTGTTGTGAGAGACTAATAATAGTTAGAGGCATCATCGTTTGCGAAACTTATACGGAATAATCAGGGACCAAGAGCGAGTGAAACAACCTCTATTTGTCCAAGATCTTGTGTATTTCACAATTCTGTCATTTAAATTTACCAATTCGTATGCAGTTCTACTGGTTGCTACGCAATAATATTTTGTTACTACTGTTTGTAATTACCTCTTTCAAGGAGGAGGATAGGAGTAATAATGAGTCCGGCATACCATGATTATTATGATTCTTTTGTTAGTGAACTACGTTATGATCTGTATTTCAAGGAATTATTTTTGTTGAATTGGAACCAATAACTTTCTAAGAGTGCAGGTCATTTATAACACGTACACATTCTGAACGTTTGGTTTTCTTATCTTCGCTTATTTTTTTAACTTCAAAAAGACAATAGAATAGTGGATGACGTCATAAGTAAGCATCCGTATCCTTCCTCCCGTGAGATGTATATTATTTGACCAATGGGAAGACACAGTTCCGTTGTGTAACAGCGAATGAGCTACGAGGTTTATTGTTACGTAATTACCGGACACATCTGTAACGATCTGAACCTGTCATTTGCTTTGTTGCTTCTACAAAGTTCAAACTTCTCCCCCTGATACCCTCTCAAAGCACCAGCTTCTGCACCCTCCTCCTCCTCCGATTTTTTTTATTGTCTCTCACTTACTCATTGTGCGTCAGTTTTAGTCCTTCCCTTTCCCTCCGCCCATATCTGACTTGTAAAAGTTTCACCCTCCCACATCACTGATGAGTCGATGGAGGTCAGCTTGGGTGAATGGACCCTTGCAGATTGTATTACGTCTTCATCACTGATGCAAAATCCACCTAGTAAGAAGTTACCAATCCCATTCAATAAACATCCTACTCTTTTTCCTTCCATGTTGTCTTCCAAAGCAAGATTTGCTTCAAATGTCATCGAAGTATTATTATTCTCTTTTCAAGAAAATTAATTCTCATAGACATTTCCTCCATGTTTTAATAGAGTTAATTTGCCGTATAAAAAGTGATGAAAGACGTGCGCTTGATTTTAGTCCATTTTCGTCTTTGCAGTTGCATATTATTTCCTTAAAGCTTACTAATATCCAGTTTCAAAGTGCATGTCATGTATCGTGGGAAAAAGATCAAATGCTATTGCTTGCAATACAATATATCATATATTGGTATAAAACTAAACTGTTTGGGTCGACAGCCTATAGAGAGCGTTGTCCTGCTTGGCGGCTTTCGTTCAAAGACGATGTCACATGGTTATCATAACGAGCTTCCAGTTCCGTTTTATTTGGCTTTCAAGACCGAAGTCCTTTACTTCTTAATCAAAATATATACCTAGTTGTCATCATTATTCCGGATAACCAGTTCTTTTTTAAAGGAAGCTCATGAAATTTAACATTGGTGTTTGTAACCTGTATTTCTATCCCCTTATTCATGTGAATTAAGTAAGGAGGGCTAAGAATTTCCCTGAAAAAAATGCAGAGTAAGACTTAAAACATTCTTTTTTTAATAATACATAACATTAATGATCACGAGTCGTGTTAATGACCGTCATGACTGAGATTTTCCAGGAGTTTTCTCAGTTTAACCATGTGAATGCCGGGAAATTACCTATACTGAGGTCTTAAGAACTATCTTTCCCTTTCTTGTCCCCCAAGAGAGTATTTACCGAGGATTGTCATCCCTCAGCTATACCATATCTGCCTGTCTAGGCTGTACAAAATAAATTATTTTATAAAATGGTCCAATTCAAGGTAGTGACGAAGTTTTCTGTGGCGTAGTGAAACTGTTGAGTAATGGAGCAAGTTATGTTGGTGTAGATCCCCACATTCGGGTTCAGTTGGTTGTCATAAATTGAAAGAACTATCAACATCTTTCTTTTACAGCCTGATTTTTGTTTCACAGTGGCTCTTCTAGTGAAAAACCCTAGCGTGGGCAGTCACAATTCTGTTGTTGTAGTAGTAACAATTAGATAAACAACTTTTATTTTTTTATCAACAGCAATTTCTTTGAGGTATAATTGGCAACACTGATTTCTTTCTTCACTCATCTTCGTATCATATCGATCTCTTTTTTTTTCTTGTTTCATCAATAATCGATTGTCTTCTCACTGACCAGGTGGTGGTGTTCCCCCTTTTTCTTCTCTATCTTGAAGTTGTTTTGCAGAGTACACCTTGCCTTTCCTCCATCCTCAATTTAACTGCCCCCGCAAACTCCGCGCCCCACTCCTAGACTGATATTTGCTCGCTTCTATGATCCCCCTCCCCTTTTGTATGTCTTTTGGCATGCTAAATTTTGAGGATCCTCGCGCATGGTGGAGACACCTCGCGGAGTATACAGGAAATTGATGCAAGGTGCGGGCGGAGTCTTGCATTTGGGAAGTAGATGTTGTAGGAGGAAGATCGTTGCTAAGCGTCCTGGCTGGGCGCGCACGTCGCGACGCCGCGAGACATCTAGGAAATAGAGGAGAAATCACATTTAGTCGCTGGTTATGTGACTCACTTTTCTCTTCACGATATAAGAATACCTCCGGTTCTTCTTATAGTCATCCCTCATTTGTTTCTATTTTTTTTATTTATTCTTTATCCTGTTTTGCATAGAGAGGGGAAAAAAGTATCATATCGAATAGGTGTCACGTAATCATACTAAGTGATTAAGGTGTTAGTGCCGCGTACCTTTCATGCTTAATTATAATGCGATTCATGGGCGGACTGTAAAGATTAAATTGGATTCTAAAAGTTGAATCGGAAGAAATGTTAAATTCTACATTTCGTAGAAATTCTGTTTCTTTAACGAACTCATGAAACACACAGTAGCAGATTGTCAACCCAGATCCCGTGATCCATTGGTTACGGTTGCGGACTTCAAAACAGTATTATTATAGATGATAGCAAGTTCGATCTCTGTTGTCAGCTATCCTAGATTTGTTTCTAGTGTGTTCACTAGTCAATTGTCGCGATGGTAAGGCCTAAAATAAGGTTCCACTATCCTTGCCCTCAGAAGACAGCTCGTTTGAGGTATTATCCTTCCGACATCCAGCGACGGGCCACAGACGTTGGTCTAGCTCATAGAAATAAAATTTGCTATAGAATGTCGAAAGATAGTTTCAAGTATTAGGATTTTGAGCTTTTATATCATCGTTATGATGTTGTCAGGCTTTCGACTTCTTGTTAATTTTCTTCGTGCGAATATTTTTTTTTTCTATTTATACTTTCACCTCCCCTTTCCGAAGTATCCTGGAGCCCTATCTAGCCTACCTGTTGTATGTCAGTCAGGTCTGAAATCAGTTTTGCTTCTTAAACTAAACTTATCCTTAAATATCAACAACACACATTACATTTTGTGTGGTTGGCTGCCCGTTTTGTAGGCGTTTTGACACCACAGTAAATTACACTCACAAAGAAACTGCCTCCGGTGGGACACGAGAATCTGCATGAAACTTCCACAGTGTGTTGATGATGTGTTCAAATAAACACTCCTGTAGTACTACGTTTCGGAGATTCGCGGTACACGGGTTATATATAGGACTTTAAAATTTCCGAAATTTTGCTCTCAGCGTCTGACCGATAGGCAACACTTCATACATATGTGCTGAAGTTATGCATTTCCCATTCACTTTTATTTAATAGGTTGCTCTCAAGATAATTTAAATGTTAAATTAGATGTATTGATGAAGTTGGCGTGTTGATTGATTGTTTTGATCCATGCCAACTGCGAATATTATATTAATACAGGATGACCCAAAGAAAAGTTTCCATCTTGTTAATTTCGTAAAAAAAATATTTTCAGGAGGATTCTCGATACACGCCCTTTTTAATTTAAGGGAAATGTGTCATCGTAGTCAATCATTGCATGCTATGCCATTTTATCGTGGTCTAGTGGCAAAAAGTGAAATTTTCTTAAATGACATGAGTCAAGTGACACATGTCAATGGTCTTTAGGTTCTACTTACAAAAGCATGAGATCATTTACTAGTTTTTTTTTTTTTAAATTAAAGAAATTCCTTTTGCAAGTCTTAAATATTATAATGTAAAACTTGGTAGGTGATATAATATTTTACACTATTCAACGTTATGAGCGCTCCAACTGCCATCGTTAGTATAAAAGAACTCCTGGAAATATGACTGTGATAAATGTAAACGTACTATCTCTTGTTTTGTGATCCAATAGCACTCAACTCCTGTGATAAATTCGTTAATGCCGGGATTTCTGAACAGCATTGAACGTTGGGAAGGGGAAGTTCGTGGGTTCGAACCCCGCTACCAAACATCGTGCCTGAAAATTTCCAGAGTTTCCATCAGTTTCACGAGTCGAATGTTGACTTGGTACCATTGCTAAAACCCTGACCGCTGACTTCCCTGCACTGACGGAAGAGATATGGCCAAGGGACGCCATCCCTCAGGCGAGTGACTGTAAAAAAAAAGCGTTGTAACCCACAAAAGAGAAGTGAAGCTGATCTAATTGCAAGACTAATGCTACCAACATTATTCGAAG
Organism: Lepisma saccharinum; assembly: GCA_022664845.1. Lineage (NCBI taxonomy): Eukaryota > Metazoa > Arthropoda > Insecta > Zygentoma > Lepismatidae > Lepisma > Lepisma saccharinum. The sequence goes on from JAGDQP010038774.1 coordinate 17,698, forward strand.
TTTGCGAGGCTCGAATATATAAAATATACGGTTGAAAGTAACGAAATTCGAATAATATGCATTAGTCTCTGGTATCACGATGTATTCGAAGTTTGAATATTCGTAAATTTGTAGCACTATGCAAAACATTTAGTTTCCTTAAATTGTTACTTGATTAATTCTTAGCGATACATCACAATTGCCACCTTTCAATACTACATAATTACGTACAATTGGTAAGTAAGGTAATACAATTTACTATGATAAACGTTATGAGCGCCCTCCATTACCCATCGTACAGTGGAGAAAATCTCTGGATCACAGATTAAATTGAATTAGA
>JAGDQP010038775.1:0-18016 GCA_022664845.1 Lepisma saccharinum
TATTTGCTACTCTTTTCTTAGTTCCCTCTTTAGTTACAGTTTCACCTTCACTTCTCTTTTACATGTATAAATAATCTCTGAACTTACACAAGGTGTTAAAAAAAAAAAAAACAGTAATATTTCAGGAATTAATTCACCATAGTGAAAATATGAAAACTGACTGACAGTCTTTGAATTCTCCAAAAAAGGCGTAGATTCAGAGCTAAATGTGTCTGAAATTCGCTAGGCATCGTAAGAAATAACGTAAGCCACGGCGACTTAGCAAATGACAATCAAATGTATAGCCAAAGATTGTATTTGGGTAATGATTCAGACTGAGCAGTGCATCTGAGACGGAACTTCACACAAAACAATTTTATTGTGAAGGAACAGACGAACGTTAGACAAACACGTAGATCTTTTTAACAGCTGAACACCTCAATCACTATCTTCTCTCCAAAACATTTTTTGGACACAACTTCGATTCTCATTTGCTAAGCTGACATGGTTATATTGTTTACTGTCAAGATATTAAAGACATTTTTGACGATGCCGTGCTAGTTCTGAGTACCTGAAGTCGCCGAAACTACGCATTTTTTGACGCAGAAGAGCGCTATCAATTTTTATCCTTGCACTTTACTGAATTCGTTCCTGAAACACTGCATTTTTAAAACACACTGTATATCTGAAGCGTACGTATTGTTGGACTACTTATTTATTTTTTTAAAGTGTTTTTGAAGTACTTTACTTTTACACAAAGTTTTTACCATTACTGGGGTGGGGCTACTATAATGCAGCACCTACTTTTACATACTGTTTTCTTAGAACAAGGCCGTCATATGAAAATGAACAAGCCATTCTGCTCTGCTCCTTTCCGTTCATCAGTGAGAAAAGATAAAATTAATTGTATGGGCGGTAACAGCACTATGGCTTATGCCCGTCCCCTTAGCTTCATCACGCCTAAACTTAGCTGTTTAAGAAATTGAAGTTAATGAAAAACTAAGATGTGAAAGGTCTCTTGAAACATAATTAAAAACTATCTAGTGTAAAGGCCCAGTATTTAAATAAATAAATAATAACTTAAGGTGTACAAGAGCCTTGGGTACAATAAATTAAAAGTAGAACAAAAAGGCTCTAAACGAGCCTTAAAAATATTGAATTTTTACATAACCATATCAAATAAAACCTCACATTTCTAGAATATGCATACAATCTCTCCAGAGCACATCAGAATCATACCCTAGACTGATGCCTTATCATTGTGGATGTTATAAAGTTGTCTGAGATGATTATATCCAGGGCATTCTAAAACCATGTAATACTAAATACTTCAAAATTAATTGCATTCACCACAATGCAGAGGATCCAACCTCAAACGCTGAGAAAACGTTGGCTAGCAAGGAACCATCTGTCATCATGAGGTTTTGATTTGAACGCGTGCATCAAGTCGTTATTCACGACCTTGCCTTGTCTTGTAAGTTCTTACGTCTATTGCAACCAGCTTCCTCACCATTCCAGCACTCACAGAGCCTTGCCCGTTGACTTCGCAAGCAGCCCTGTTCCACAATATAAGGAGAGTATACGAAGACCGGTGCTCAGTTATAATAAATGCCTCTAAAACGGTAGAAACTACGGTATGGCGATTTTTTTGCAACCCTGTATTTACGTTGTGAATGTACCCCTACACTGACTTCATACACAATTTTCAACCAAGAGATATTATCATTTCGGTAACTAAACTAATCTAAACTTACATGTTGATCAAAATATCCTGCATACGCAAGGAAGGCAGAAGAAAGCAGAACATCTCCGATGATAGTGGACATCTGGAAACGGAATGTTTCGCTCGTTGCTTCCCATCTCTCTCTCTCAATGCCAAGAGATTTCAGCAATGCAATGGATCTATCCACCTAAAAAGACAGAAGATATTTGATTATTTAAAATACTCGATAGAATTTCAACTGAGGAAAAAAAAAGATACACATTTTCACAGATGTTCCAAGATAAACAAGTAGAGGGACCCTGAAAATTACTACGACTAGTTTTATGCTCTCACGCTTTGCGCTTACGCAAGAAGGAAGGCTCTTCGCGAGTCCTTTATTTACATAAACATCGAGTTTATTTGTTTTTGTCGCGGAAGAAGCTGGGGGACAATGAAGAATAAAATAGAAGGTGGTGTTGCAAGTGTATTTTAAGCATGCGGTAGGAAGTTTCTGAGCAATTGGACTCTGAAACGCCTGGCAACATTGACTTCTTCGGCTGAAAAACGGTTTAATAAGCATTTCCACTGTTTTGCTTCTCGCGATCTCCAAGACAGAAATGCATAATCTAGAGTACGCGACAGCATATTTACGTCAACACAGTTGCATAGAAATACTGATTTGGTTCCATTGGTTTAGAGAAAGCATTGTTTATGCTTCTCTCTTTAGGCGCGTAAGAACGCGAGAGCATAAAAGGGGTCAAACTCCCATTCGACGACAAACATGAATGCAAACTTACTACAATCCTCAATATCTACGATTCCAACTATGAAAAACTTTAACTGCACATAATCTACCAGATATGCATGTGTGTATTCTGACAGCTATAATTAAAACGAACATTACCTCTTTATGTAATAGAAATACAGACCTAACAACTGCTCGTTCACAACACTTTACAGTTAAGTGTGCTGTTATTTGATAACGTTTTTATCTTGTAAATCAAGTGTTTCGTTTGATTATGTTACTAGGACTGCACAAAAATCTACATCCTTCAAGAACCATTCGGTTATGCATTTTCATTTATACAGTAATAATAATTTATTACATACAGAACAATACTATATGTCACTTTTTTCTTTTTGATGTAACTCAAACGCTCCTCTGAGTTTCTCTATATTTTAAGTTTCCTAATTTATACATTTGAATTTATATTTTTATTTAATATATTCCAAAATTCAGCAATAAATCCTTGAAATTAGCTTTTATATTTAGCTAGTGTCCCATCTTATATAGTGTCTGGCTCTGTGTGTACATGTGCTTTTGTTTTTATGTTCAAATTGCGTTTCATCTTGAGTATATTAGGACTAGTGTGCAATAGTATTTGTAAATTCGACGCTATATTGAATTATCTTGTGTGACCCTCAAAAGCCAAGAAACGGTCAATCGATTTTTCCTAAATTAATTTCAAGCTACACTGATGTGACTATCAACAGAATACATACTATTTTAACATTGGTCCATGTTTCTTTACCTTTGCCTGCACGTTCTCCAGATCAGTCTTAATTGCCTGCGCCTGAGAAATCAGCTGTGCGTATTCCTCTTTGTACGCAGCAATACTGTGTTCTAGTTGAGCAATCAGAGTCTTCACTTCCTCCCCTTTGTTCTTGTTCTCCTCAGCTTGAACTTTCAACGAATGCAACTCATCACGCAGAGGTTCCACTCGCTTCAACATGTCGGCGTAGTTGATCTATAAAATAAATACATTATTATTATTTCCATCTTGAGAATTTAACTCTAAATTCAAATTGTACGTAATCCAAAAATGTAAAAAGGTTGGCAAAATTCGTATAAAATCAGCTATATAAAAGCATTTGAGGTCTCTCTCAGGGACAAAAACAAGTTTAAATTACAGTTCAATCTCTATAATCCGGTCGTTCACTAGTACGACATGTCCAGTAATCCGGTCTTAATTTCCCGTCTTGGCTATAGAGTATTCTGAAAATATTTGGATTTAAGTGCTGTACACTTAACATGTATTCTTACCTCAAGTGTGTATCTTTGACTTCATCACAGGATAATTCTAAATTTTCAGTTTATTAACGGCGTACCCACCTATCATTAGAATAACTACCAATACTCTGGCTTTTCCCATTAATCCGGCATCCCTCCGGTCCCGAGGGCCGGATTACTAAGATTGTACTGCATGCACTATAACGCTGAACGTCTTATTCTCTCTCTCTTTCTTTCTTTTTCTAGTCGATAATCTTGAATAAGTTCACTCTAACGTCTTCATCTTATACAATATTCTCGTACGTGCCTATTTTTAAGCACAATATAGAAAAAAAATCACCTTGTAATACCATCCCCGGCCATTTTCGTATAAACACACTTTGAATTAGTGAATATCACAAAAAATAAATAAAAAAAATAATAATAATAACCAACGTTGCGTTTGAAATATTCAGTTTTGAAGTTAGTTAAATCTTATTTCAATTAATTTCCTTATTCTACTCACATCACAAGAATAAAAAGTAAGTGTGTGTTTGTGCGAATTGAATAAGTGTATGCTGTATACAATATAATACTATTAAAAATTATGGAGAGGGAGATTTTTCTGGACCTGGGGCTGATGAATGGCAATGTCACAAAAATATCGTACTTTCATTTCACGCATAAAAGAAAACATTACGGAAAAAAAAATGATCATATTATGTGATCCCATATTCATTCACAAACACGAGCGTATGTCGAAAAAAAAAAACCTGTCTGGAATCAATAGAAATCGAAGCTTAATATTTACTTTGATTACAGACAGCTCTTTTTTTCACAATATGTGATAAAATATGTTACAGATTTAGTTCTAATAGTGACTTATTTGATGTACATTATTATTCCACTTTACACTACTTTAAGAGTGTGTTATACGTCATGAGGTATTATTTCAAACGAAAACGTTTATCGTATTGGTACTTGATTTCTTAGTGGCTAAGGTTTTAACAAAAATGCAATAACTTTTATCAGTTAATACAATTCATAAAATACCTGTGCAACGGCCCACTTGACCATAGGACCACAAGCTAAACTAGCTCGATTAACCTTTTCGAAATTGTACTCAGGATTGCTGAGGTAACGATTTCTCATCTTGTCTCTTACGTCATCACTAGAAAAAAAAATCAGAGTATTATCACAGAAAAATCATGTCAGTTTGTTGACTGTTATACAGATCACCTGATCGTATAAAAAACTGAGGCATTCTCGAGAACGACCTATAGCTTATGGCCAAACCATATACTCTATGGGCCCTTCTGCCGGAGAATGTCTCAATTATAATACCTCTTCCTTTAAATATATTTTAACCATAATTGTACATTTTAGTGTGTTTTTTCTAACATTTAGGTTCCCTCCAAATCAACTTATAAGACACTGGACGGCGAGAATTTAGTGAATGAGTTTGTACACATTGAGATTTTCTGTGAGAGTGGCGTAACCCACAGAGACATAAAAATAAGATTGCACTAATAGAAATCTGTCCGCAAACTGATGTATCACTTTTGTGGGATAAACACCCGGGGCTGCTCCAGGGTACATCAGATTACAGTCAGATGCAAGCAAGGAAATAGTAATAGCTTTTTTCTTTCTTTGTCGGTTAGGCCGACCTGCCTGTCCCCCTCTCACCCATACACATACACACATATATATATATATATATATACACACACACACACACACACACACACACACACACACACACACACACACACACACACACACACACACACAGAGAGAGAGAGAGAGAGAGAGAGAGAGAGAGAGAGAGAGAGAGAGAGAGAGAGAGAGAGAGAGAGAGAGAGAGAGAGAGAGAGAGGCAAACTAAATATTATGTAACAAGCTGGATTTTTTTTTTTTAATGAAAAGAAAAGTATTACCTGGATAATACCTGGAACAAATAAAACCCCAGTACTATCAAAGTTGGAAGCGAAGTAAAATAGGAATCCAGCTTCAAGTATTTGGGAGTATTATGACTGAAAATACGAACTTTGAAATGGAAACAGGCAAGAAAACCAATGAAGAAAGAAGCATTCAGTAAGAAGACTCTTTTCTTGTGACCGATGAGCACGTAGTTGTAAAATTTACTCTTACATGTTTTAAATAGGTTACTAAGGATTTTGAGCGAGAATCAATAGTTGTTACTCCACTGTACAGAACACGTGCTGCAAGAAAATGTATTTTTTGGTACGACAATACAAATCGTCAGAATATTACCGGACACTCACTCATTCAGTAAATGTACTATATTTCTGTACACAGTGTAACTTACAGAAACTCCTAAAGATCTAAAAATAGATCGAAATGTTTCACCTAAAATCCACACACTGCTGATTGATATACTCAGGTTGCACCTTTATCCGATTTGTATACAAACTCTCATATATTTCAAAATCAAGATGTACCAACTCATCACACACGTGCAAAGGAAGTATTAGAAAGAAAACTAATTAACTCGAATATTAGCTGCATAAGCGCCATTGCTAAGAGTGCTCACCCTAGTCGCCTTGTAATCAACGGGTTTCGGGTTCAATTTTCTGAGAACACAAAGTGAACGTTGTGCGTCTCGAATCAAAACCTAGTTCCCATTTTTTAGAGCATTAACACCACTTACACCCGATGAAGGTTATAGAAAACCACCATCTGTTCACTTCACTCAGAGGAATCTTCCCGAGCCACAAATCTGCTTCCACGAATATTCATCATTACCAAACAACACTAACATTAAACCAGAATTTTAGTACTAATATTATACATTATCTTCCGGTGCCTGGAAATGATAAATCGTGAAGAATATTTCCTGAGGATTAAGGTATGTTTTCGTGCAAGAACCTCCTTATAAGTGAATTAATATTAAACAACAGATCAATTCAGTATATTACTTAAGGCGTATTTGTTTATGAAAATATATACCAGAGAGCCATATTAGGACTACCCTTACGTCTGCAAGATCACCCAGTTAGTAACAACTGCGCAGGTCAAGGTCAGGGATATTGCCAATTACTAAGCTGCTAAGTAGAACTCTCAGTTTACGTGACGACTGCTGGCGAGATTGCAGCCGTCAAACTCTGAGTGATTTTGATAAGGGCCAAACAATTATGGCCAGACGACTTGTTGGGTGCTCACAGTCGAGCGTGTGAGTGCCTACAAACAGTAATGGAAGTAAAACAATGATGCAGCGACATGCCCAAGGGAGCAAACTAACCGTAGAGTTAGTGGCACAAGTCACAGACCTTTTAGTGGAATCCGAACTCACGAACTCTTTGATTACAAGGCGATGAGCGAAACAATTCATTCAACGGGGACATAATTCGTGTCAACCTACAGTATCTCGTTTCTACTTTAAGTACTGGAATTACTCCAAATACTTTGTTGATTACCTCTAGTCATCTATTCTAAAAATCTTTACCACAAGTCTGAAGATTCTACGATAAGAAGTGCACTCAGGGCTATATACAAGTTTTAGCTATTCTAATACACTACCTGTGAGTGTCATTACAATTATATACCTATTTTCAACGATTGTTGCCATTTAGTACCAAGGCAAACAAACAATACTTTTTGTTGTGATCACATCAATATACTGCTAAATCTGTTTGAGGACATCATGAACTATTGCATGAACAAACGCTAATAAGATAGCTTTTGCAATTTTCTCCACCACCACCAATGACTTATACCTAGTATTTGGTCACCATTTAGTTAGTTTTCGAATACCTCAAATTCATCTGCATCTTTCTTCTTCCGTTCCATTTCCACCCGGCATCATTTTACATCTCCTGGTCACCCCACAATTCGAAATGTCCCCTATCGCAACGCATACGTAACGATCAGATTAATCTCCGCAGTTACCATATTCCTGCTTAGCATATTGTCAGAAATTAAAGTTTACTTTGACAAAATTTAATGACACATGGCTGTCTTTCGCTTCACAGTCAAGATCATCAGTTAGACAGGCAGGCTAATGTGACAGCATAGCTACCAATAGTAATTTCATGAATGTATCGAAAGCTTAGTAAGGAAGATAAAAGATAAAGATAAAATTATTTTATGGGCGGTAACAGCACTATGGCTTACGCCCGTCCCGATACGGGGGGAAGCCCCTTATCTTGGTCATATTAAAATTTAGCTGTTAATTAAAATAATATAAAAAGAAGATATAAAAGATGAAGATGTAAAAGGTCTTCACACTCAACCTACTGGTGTAAATGGCCAGTATGACGAGGATGCCCGTAAATGGGCCGGCGCAAGATAAAACAAAAATAGACCATAAAACTTAACAGCTAAGAAACATAATCAGATAAAATAAACGGAAATCATAAAAGTCACTGCAAAAACTAGTTAAAATATTACCGTTTAAGTTTATATCTCGGTTTCCCTTTCCTTCCCACGAGATTAAAATCCATATCCATCAGGGGGTCCTCAACCATGTCGGAGGACAAAGATGAACTTGGCTGATGGATAGTATATGTAGACTCGTCCTCAGCTAATTGTGCAGCCAAAACGTTAGTCAAAGTCTTAATGCTCGTAGCGAGAGGTGAAGTTCGAGCTAATTTGGAGACTTTATACGGACTAAAAGTAGGCTTAAGCCGTGGAGCTCTAGATCTCTGCACAGGTGGTTTTTGTCCCTGACTCTGTGTCGGCGTATTGCCGGAAGTCTCTGATCCTTTGGAAGGCTTCGGAGGATCTACACGCACATCAGACTCTGTTTGTGTTGAGACATTAACTGTCTGCGTACCAACCGAGACAGTTTTAACTGCTATTTTGGCTACAACATGTGAAAACGCACCAGAGGGAAGGGTGCGCTGAGACTCTCTTAATCGACGTTTAGCATCACTAGCAGATATCTTCTCTAATACCATCAGCTCTCTAATGCGTTTTTCCTCCTTAAAAATAGGACAGTCACGCGACCAGGCCGTGTGTTCACCCTTGCAATTGACACACTGAGGTTTCAGTGACCTACAAGGATCCCCACCATGGCTACTGGTTCCGCAAATTGCACATACAGCAGAGGTCACGTTACATGACGTGCTGGTGTGTCCATAATGTTGACATTTAAAACAGCGGAGCGGACTTGGTATATAAGGACGGACAGGCAAGCAATAGAAAGCTGCCTTCACGTCCTTAGGAAGCTGAGGCATGGCAAATGTCAAAATTAATGATCCTGTCGGTTGGAATTGGCCAGTCTTTCTGCTGTTGATGCGTTTAACATGCACTACGCCTTGACTGGCGAGTTCTCTTTTAATCTCCTCTTCAGGAACATCTTGAAGATCCCAACAAGTTATTACGCCCTGTGTAAAATTCAGTTGGCGGTGTGGCTCAACTACAACTTCAAGAGTTCCAATTGAGGTCATCTTCAGGAGATTATTTGTCTGCTTGTCAGTAGAAGTCTCCACTAATAAGGTGCCATTCCGAAGCTTTTTAACATTATGTAGCTCACCTGCAACATGACTAAGTTGTCGTTGAATTAGGAAAGGGGATATCTTCTTCAAACCACCCGGATTGTCTGTTTCGTTCTTTACTTTAATTACAAGATATCGTGTGATAGTTGGTACGATACTTGTCTGTTCCTCTACGTCTAGTTTCTCTTCTTTGTCACTGGTAGATTCATTAGCTGTATGCGCCTTCTTACTGACGTCAGTGACTTTTTCTTCATTCTGTCTCTTCTTTCTCTGCTTTTCTTTTGGCGAAGGCGACTGATTTTTAGGATGTGGTGGAGCCATGGTGAATGAAAGCCGTAAATGCCCACACTTCTCCGTCTTCGTTCTGAGGAGCCAACGAGGCTGCCGGGTACTACCCTCATCACCCTTGTCAGCAAGCTGGAAATCGAGGCGAAGTCCAATGACTTGGCGTCGAAATCACTTGTACTCCCGACTGATGGATACTTGGGACACCCACTCCCCCGAGTGTTGGCGAGACCAAAGGTCCGAAGAGCTCCCCAATGGCGCACTTCCCAGTCTCAACGAGCTAGACCATCCAAGAATCTGCTGTTAAGAACTAGGCGCTATCCAATGGTTCCGCCCCCTTTCCCCTGGGCCCAGGGGCCATCGTCAATGCAAATACATCCTGTCACATCCTTGGTCTTTGCGCGGAGGCGCAACTCACAGCACAAGAGGAGATGAAATAATGAGTCATCAATGGATGAAAAATGGGGTGAATGTAAATGAAATCCTCTCGGCTGGTCCTCCTTTCAAGCAGCGTAGATGTTTAGCTGCGAGGGCTGATTGCAGCCAGCAAAAGCCAGCTGGACGATGGGGTCGCCAATTCCCTACGCCGTATACGAGCAGCGATGGTCTGCTGCTCGGGCTATGTGATGATGCATGCATCACGTTGCGGCCCGTAGGCCTGCGATGAGGTCGCCAATCCCCTACGCTAGTGGGAAGTAAAAATTCTCAATAGAGAAGCACTTTGGCCCTGCTATTGGACTTCCCATAGGCAGCAACGATGTTAGCAGCTGCCAGGGCTGATTGCAGCCAGGAAAACTGACTGGGCGATGGGGGCGCCACTTCCCGACGCCGGGCTTAGTAAGGAAGAAATTAACTTGTAACTGCAGGTTAGAACAATATTTTCTCTTAGCTTCAGTTCTTGATTAATTGCATAGAGTACTGTATAGTGAGTGAATATATAAACCAAATCTGCTTACCTTTCTTTACAAGATGGGACACAACGAACTTCATTTCTTAATGCTTCACCAGAACATGCATTTTTTACGTAATTTCTACAGATAACTAATCAACCTTTCAACTTACTTACGTTGAGTAACAAATATAAAGTGATATGTATTTATATTGAGAATTCAGTTTCGTTCAGTTCAATCAGTAGCAAACAACGCTGAAAAGAATAGTTGTAAAGCACGAAAAAAGGACAACGATCATATACTGACAACAAAAAGAACTCATCTGCACAATAACGCTGATTAACTTATTTGCGAAAGCGTATATCATTTTTTTTTCTTGGCATTAAATTTCACTGGTAACTCTTACATATAATTTCAATTAAAACAAAACAATAGTTGGCAACACAAGCAACTGTTAATTAAAGTTAAGCGTGTACGTTGTAAGAACACCAGATGCTGACAAATTTAGCATACTATCAGGCGAAGCAATTTTAGTTCGGTACATCGCGTTTCGAACATTTGGCTGGAGTTAAAAAGGCCACCTCCACATTCTTAGTATTAGTGATTAGTAGCGGACAACTTTATCAGAACATATTAACAAGAGGTAATAGGCATGCTTGTTTTGATATTTATGGAAGACAAAACACACTTATATAAAAACAACAGTCTTGGCTATAAGCGAAACAAAAGCATTAGTAATAGGGGGAAGTTGTATTCAAAAACAATGAACGGGTAGTAGCAAATTTCGTACTGCAAGAAACAAAGAACAGGGAACGGAGTTTAACAAAAACAGAAGAGGGCAAGGGGCATGCATGCTTAACTCTAGGCGACCTAATGTTCATATAGGTATTAATAACTTCTTGTAGTCTAGTTCAACCCGAACAATGGGCTCTGAATTTTACTTTCAATTCGGAATCATATAGATATATCTTGGCCATACTAAAGCCGTCGTCGGTGTACTATCAAATACTACAAAAAGTTTGTCATCGGAACACTATAAATACCTACTGAATTGAGATCACTAGGTATATACGAGACCCTCCCCCACCCGCCCCTCTAGCGCGCGATTGGCTAGTATTTTTGTCCCTTTCAATGATTGAGAAAGCAGCTGACTGAAAACTAGAAAGCACGGCAATAACATTAGGTGCATTAACTACGCTATACTCCCCTCTCCCTAAGACAAAAAAATTAATCTACATCTCTATGAGCTAAAGTTTATAGGTGTGACTAATTACATTCTGTCGATCAACTTTTACTTACTACTAACGCTATCAAGGGTCGATAGAAAATCATACCTTCCTTTCATTCTCGAAAAATTACGTAAAACCGTACAAAGGCTGAATCTAATATTTAACAAACGCAAGAGAAATTCTGTAACTATGTTTAAATATTATTTTATGAAACTAGTTTGTTCGGATTTGTACGTATTAAAGATTTCTTTTCATAAAAAAACGAAACGGTTCTATCAAATTTGATTTGCTATATTGTGTGTAGGTACATTTAGGAGAAGGCCGGATAGGCTATAGGTGAAATTTTAATAAAAAGGAAAGGAATTGTACTTACGTCGTATCTTAACGAAAATCCCATAACTATAAAGGCACTTAAAAATTTTGGGCTTTAGCCGTTTTTTCAGTTGTAGACAAGAAACAAGTTCTCTGAACACACGTGCACAATTTGAAGGGATAGAAAAACAAGATGGCGAACGTCCACATGAAAAACAATTGACGACGTCGCACGCGCAGAATAAGACTGATCGACAAATTAAAATAGGATATATTTATGACTATCCCAGAGCTACGAAGACTCCTGTAGTTGCGGCCCAGAAATTTTAAATGAAGGCAATATAAAAACAATACTTCCTTCACCTACATACGGTTCACGTTGGCAATATGATGCGAAAAGGCGAGTACACCAACAAATTCAATTATCTTATTGTACAACGAGCACAAAATTTTGAAACATCAAGGTATTTTGATTTATATTTTATTAACCACACCTGCATTAAGTCTCATCTACTAAACTAACACACATGATTAAACATGACTAACTATTCTAATAAAATCTAACTACTACTTTGAGTTATAGTTCTAATATTGAAATTCAACTAAATTATTTCTTTTTATACTTGTACTCACGAGTAGTTTCGAAAATAAAGAAACATCAAGAAATGCGAAAGCTACATACTAAAAAATAATAATAATAGTGCTACAGATATACCTTACTACTCAGTATTAACGCAAAAGTAATACTTAAATGCTACACAGCTAAAGAAAAAAAAATAGCTAAACCAAAGCAGGATGAAGGTAGGGGTGCATGCTTACGTAATATCCTCAGTACAAAAATTAACAATTGTATTGATAAAGTTGTCCCTCATCACCACAGCTCGAATTGCTTTCCAGTCACTGGCATTCTCACCGAGGAGGAGGCAGATCGATTCAAGAGCCACTTTCACTATAGCAGGTGGATTAGCCATGGACCTTACTTCCACCAGATGCTGTTTTTTGATTGATTTGACAGCTACACATCAGAAAAACAAAAAAGAAATCCAATCAATTTTAAACATGAAAGAGAAAGAAAATGAACAATTACAGAAGGCACAATTAAGTAGAATTAAGTCCTAATTTTCAATTCAAGTACGTCATTGATCATAGTATTACGAAAAGTCATAAAATACTTCGATATTTGAGAATACTTTTTTCCAGTTGAATCTGAACCCTTCTATCAGATGTAAATCTTATTGCTCTAAGTCAGCATGAAAGTGTATTCACCGGAAAATAGATGTTAAGTAGAACAATTTTAAATAATGACATATCTATGCCTTGAGAACAAATCAATCGTAAACGTTTTCAACGCAGTAGGTAAAGACAGTGTTACAGAATGTTCTCGAACAGCTTAGATTGGTCATATAATTCAACTACAGTCTAACTTAATTGTGCCAAGACTATCTAATCACAACAAATTATCTTACGTCATTTCTTCTGTGTTAAAGTTGACAATGGTGTTAATGAAATTTTCACGGATGATAACAGAGCGAATAGCCTTCCAGTCAGTGGTGTTCTCCCCAAGTAACAGGCATATAGATTCTAAAGCAACTTTCACAACTGCTGGAGGATTAGCCATTGCTCTTACTTCCACTAAATGCTGGCGTTTGATGGACTTCACAGCTAAATGTAAAATCAATTCACACAAAGAAACTGCATTACCTCAAGACGTTCACATGAGAAATGGGATTATAGTGTTAAAACATCCTAGTAATTACTAGTAGACAAAATGAATTTGAAAAAAAGTGACGTAAAATACTGAAAAGAGCACTGAATTGCAATGAATTCCTTCTTAACTGCTATAATATAAAGGCAACCAATAAAGTTCTGTCGGATTTTCACGTGGTCGAAACCCCAAACAGCGTTATGCGTGCCTCTATGCGTGTACGAGTTTAAACTGGGAATAAACCCTAGTGTTAGGATGACGGACTAAATATGGCTGCTAGGTTTATGAGAAGCAATCTATCCAGATTAAGTATTCATTGATGCAATAAATAAACTTGTGTTTACAGAAACAGCTGACGATGTAAACCATAAAACCATAGTGTCATTTAAAGGTCTACAATACATTAAGGTTCTTCTGGATTGTTGTGGTGTAACGTCTGGTTATAAACAAGAAGCCTTTATGATTAAATTTATTTTCTTATTATTGCATGTTAATGACTTTACTAAACGGAAATGGCTTTTGATATGTTGAAATATAACTGCACAAGAAATAACTGTTGACAGGTAATGTGCTTGTTAATTATAGCTGTTCTCATGCATGTGTGAGCACTGATGCAAAGTAAACTGGAACCATTTCTCAAATGAAGCTAGTGTACCTATTATAATTTAACCTAATCTAAAGAAACTGAACTTTATCTGAACTAACCTAATAAATGAAACTATGGTGTTTACGATAGTAGTTGTATGTATTGGGAACTAACGCTTAATCTACATGCTATGTGATATGTGTTGCTACTGAAACTAGACTAACAAACTTACTGCAAGGTAACTGATCTATTTAACGTGAAGCTTTCTAAAGAGTAACCATTCGTTGCATGCTTCATTGTATGGATTGCATGTATTACTTGGTGTATAGATTTCAATGTTTTTGGGTGTAGCTAAAGTCACAGTTGGGCTTTTCTTTAACTGAAATATGCAAGCTAGAAAATATACAGAGGAAGTCAGTGCAAATTATTCGTATTGGGTACACTGGAGTAAAGTTTTATGAATACGACTAGCACGTACTTATTGAATATTAGTGTATTTAAACGGATAGAACTTAATCGTATACTTTATTACTGTTAAGTATGTCTAATAATGTTTACGCCACTTCAGATAAATCTCTATTTTTAACGATTTAAAAACTAACACCTAGTGCATCGAAAAGAAAAATATGCCAGATATTGAGTAGGGATGTGGTCAATGAGCGGACAATACAAGGGCGGCTTAAATTTAAGGACTGGGATCGATATCTCGAATGCACCGCGTACAGGACATCCACAAACCACAGACCACGAGGCACTCAAGCCGGTTACTGAGGCCGATAATAGCCAAATATGAGTATCGGGAGCCACTGCATTCAATTGCAATGCGGAAGCCATTCGACACCACCACCTTCATCAGCTTGGGAAAATATGAAGTGGAATGATAGGTCCCACATAATTTGACCGACTCAGGAAGCGAAACGAGAAAATCCCGGTTTCTTTGCTGCTTCGTTAGGGCAAGGGATAATTTCTGGACCTGCAGAGTGGATGGGATGTTTACGATACTGCAAGGGTCAGTCATAATTGGCTGGAACCACATAAATCCGCTCCCGAACAACCAAAACCACCACTTCATTAACAGAAAATTATGCTCTGTTTGGTGGATTGCTCAGAATATCATATAAAGTGAATTGCTGCCACCTGGCCAGACAATCAATGCAATTGGAACGTGCGCGTAAACCGTGGAGCCAGCGTTTAAAATGGGCATAGGTATCACTGTGTTACAGGGCAAACCGCATGCTGCTAAGATCACCCGTGATACCATTATACGATTTCGTTGGGAAAAAAACACTACTACATCTCCCATATTCCCATTATATTGCACTTTCAGATTACCACTTATTCCATTCGTTAGACAACCATCTGCGAGAAGATGGTTCCGAGACCTCAACAAGGTGATACACACTGGACCAACCATAGTCTGCCCGAGATTTGGAGACAGGTCACTGCTGCTGATGGAAACTATTTCTGATTTTCCACGTATGTCTTCATGTTACAGCGTTTCTCTTTGTAGGGTCGAAATCAGACAGAACTTTATTGGATGTCTTACACTCTCGGATATCTCATACAAGATTATTCTTGTTGCTTACAATATTTCGAAATCTTGTACCTCATTTTCTTCCCCCCACCCCACCCGCAGCGCGCGCGCGAGAGAGAGAAAGAAAGAATCAAATTGGAACAGAAAACAACTAACTATCGCTACTCTGTACGAAACACTGCATTAAAAAATTGCACATTTACAGGAAATTTACATTTCTTTGCAAATCTGAAATACCAACGATCATCATCATTGTG
Organism: Lepisma saccharinum; assembly: GCA_022664845.1. Taxonomy (NCBI): domain Eukaryota; kingdom Metazoa; phylum Arthropoda; class Insecta; order Zygentoma; family Lepismatidae; genus Lepisma; species Lepisma saccharinum. Next base: position 15,929 of record JAGDQP010038775.1, read on the forward strand.
CGAAAAGTGAACATTTAAAGACAATTAAAGATTTAAAAATTAAAATTAACAAGCATGCAATGAATAGCGATAGGTATGAATTTCAAACTCTCTGAAAAGGGTAGAACAGGTAAGTTCATAAACTACCGTTATGAAAAAGAATCGTTTACAACATTCTTCCGTTACACCGGGAACAACGTTACCTGAGGCTGCACTACAGCTTTGATAAAAATGAACACAATTATGTATTCTGCAACCATTTTACCTGATAGAACCAGTTTCGGAATTGCATTTAGTTTTCTTCACTAGAAACTAACTAAATTCCTATACCCAATTATTATTTTACATTCTTAGCTATGATCATCATATACTTAATACAATGTAGAGTGAAATGATACTTCATACAACAATCTCCACTAAACTAGCTCAATTTTCACATCACTTCTCACCCGAATTAATGTCAAACACAGCAAAATAAACTTATTGCTAATTTCTTGATTTTTATGGAAAGAAAATGCGGATATTATATATTAAATGGATATGAAGCAAATAAACGACGATTTGACAAGTAAAATAAATTGGTTGGTTATTTTAGTTTAATTTCAAGTTACAGAATAATACAATGAACTAGATTATTTCAACAAACATCAACACTTTTCGAATATTTCTTCAATGAAATTAACATACACTGAGCCAGTAAAACGTTTCAATACAAACAAAAGCCGGACTACCCACAAATGTTCCACCTAATTACAAATATATTCTAAAATTCCTTCGAAATTATTATTTTCAATAAGGTTTTTCAGCAAAGTTCTACTCTACCATGTAAAATAAATATACTTCAAAATTCTCGCTTTAAAGAGTAACTAGTACGTACCTTGCTGAGCCTCTATAACAGCAGGTTCTACCTGGGCCAAATCAGCCATCACATCTTCCTGTTTCTGTGCTATTTGAACAGTCTGTTTTTCGATTTCCTCTTGAATTTCTTGGCTCTGAACTTTCTTCTTTTCAGCTTCTTGTTGATCTTTCACCATCTGTCGTAGTTTGGCATTTGCCGCATCGTTCTTTGCTTGCAATTCCTACAGGTAAAATACGAATGAAATAATGTTTTAGTTCATCTATGTTAAATTCAATACACTGCATGCACGAATAAGTATCTCTACTGCAGAATAAGCTGAACATCAAAGACGGACTAAATGTATATTTTGCATCACTCTACGTTTACTTTTTGAAGATAATTATGCTTTCAATGAATCCCTACTTGAAAGGCTGATCCGACACGTGATTTCGTTTTTGTCCTCCCAAATGGCATTGATTTTAAATAAGGTATTTACTCTTTGGTTGTTTTAACCTCACGTCTCCTAACCATCTCCGGACGAGAGAATACAGCTCTCGATAGTTGAGAGCTCAGAATGACGTGTACTAGAGAATGGAAATTAAGCAATACAATTACCCTTTATTTACTATGAGACATTGTGTGTTGTTACAAAAATAGTAGCCCAATGAACAATTTTTCTGTATATTTTTCAAACTAATCATGACACACAAAGTCTTTGAGTGTTGCATTTAATTCTTTTCTTGTTGTTGCATAATTTTCAAAAGTTCCTCAATTTCTATAAAATTTACACACGAAGTTAACTACCTTTGGTATCAGCAAACATGAGCTGAAATTCGACGAATATTCCGCACTAAAGTTGGTTTGATTTGATTAGGTTTTAACTCGAATAACATTCTTTTAAAGCAATATGAGTCATCAGCAGTGCAAAATAAAAGCGTATGGGCCGAATGGAAATCAAGCCTGCGAGTCCTAGCACAGGAGGTAAGCGCGCTACCACTGCGCCATTATTTTCACACGCAAGTCGGCTGTGCCGTCAAGTGCTTAACAGACGAACACTCAACCGGCAGGGATATAAGTTTGATAATCCGTCATTTCAGCAATTTTCTATTACCCCAGACTCCTTTTAAACAAGCACTTTCCAACATTTTCCTACTTCCGCGTGAAATTAGGGCGCATTATATCCTGTTTCATTATTAACAGTTATAGACACAAAAGACAAGAGCATTTTGTGAAGTGTGTATGTTTAATACAAACTAAACTCTCAGAAATCG
>JAGDQP010038777.1:0-18016 GCA_022664845.1 Lepisma saccharinum
TCCCGCAGTTCTTTTGCTGTTGGGCCGACCAAGTGTGCTGCTAGGGGTGTTGGACTGTCGCCATCTTGCTTGCTTTCATAGAAATAGAATATATTCAATGAATGGGAATTCTGGTTCTCAATTGACAAATAGGAAGTGATTAAACCATGGGATAAGTCGTGCAAGTAACTTAGTTTGTTTTCGGGGTTCAGCAACATATATTTGATCCCCTTCGCTGCTTAAATCTATAATGTAGTCGTTTAACTCAAATGTTGTTAGTAAATATCGTTTGCATCTTGTGCCTATTCTGTCTGACGATTTAGCGAAGTCGGTAAGACGCTCGACTTCTAACTGAACAACCTATGTTCAAATCTCATTGCAGCCGTATATTTTTTTTCACAGTACCGAAATCAACACCGTGTGTTGTGTTGATTTAACACAGCTATTTTTTGCAGTGTAAGCCAAAAGTTACCCAAAGACCATCAATAGATTAAACACAAGGAATAATTAAAAAGCTTGTCCTCCTTTCTTAAAAATTATACTTTATTGAAACGTAGACCTATTAAGTCACACACAAATAATGATACAAGCTGGGTTTACATTAAGTCATAAAAAAAAAAGTGTGGTTTGTCATACTTTCTACAATTAATTTTTTTTTAACGAAACTATCATTACAAGTGCCAATAAGCTTTAAAACAGTTCATGAAAAATAGACCAATGTTATGACTATACAGTAGGCGCTCTTTAATCTGGCACGTGCGAGATCACGACCGTGCCGGATTATCGAACGTTAACGGAAATGCAAAAGAAAAATTAATACAGGACAGTATAAATGATATTTCAAACAAGTTGTACATGTAATAAGCTGCTCTATGGCAAGAAAAAATACACATAAGCGTCAACGAACGCCCGAATCCACACGAGATAATCCGAATGCGAGTGGCTTGGATCGGTGCCGGATTAAAGAGGTCTACTCTATCTGGAAATGCTTTTGCATTTTTATGGAAAAATTCTATTTTGGAACTTACAATGTTTGACACTTTCAGATTTCAATTTTACGAACAACTTTCAACACAAAGAAAGCCACCTACCAATATACATTAAATAAATAATAATCAAAACCCAAATACATTAGTAACATGGAAACAAAGGCTTTTAATAAAATGGCTCTTTATGTAAAGCAATAGAAGTTAATACGTTTCAAGAAATAAAATTTCACAGTGGGTTGAAAGCTTAAAACGTGAAGTAACTGAAGCAATATTAGGTTAAGCTAGTCTAGTCCAAGGCTAAAAAACATTAAACTATAAGTTTATTGTGACAGGTTTGCGAATGCAGGCGTACATACAACCACTGGCATTTGTGATTAACTGTTACTCTATATACAAGGAAGATGTAATGACAAATACGAGGCGGCCACACTGCTTGCTACCTTCCAATATGGTCGCATCATCATTGGTACGGAGCGAATTTTTAAGTGCCAGAAAACAAAACCTATTATCTTTTATGCTAACATATGTGGACAGACCTTTTTTTTTTTTTTTTTTTTTTTTTTTTTTTTTACATACGTAAATGAATGTATTGTACTCGTGCCGTTACCTTTTTGTAACGCATATGTTAAGAAAACTTCTTAATTATAAATCGCGGGTGCTTGTGCAAAATTGGTTAAGTCAAACATTTCCAAAACGAGTTTCTCACATTCCCTAAATCAGAAAAAAAAAAACCATTCTCTACAATTGTGCATAGTCGGCTAAGTTCTATCACAATATTAAGAGGTGCTATGCATTTCCAACTTTCAAATAGTTTTCTCATAACTAAGGTTTTCGTGACCTAACAACTTGTGCACAAGCACCGGAGAAATATAACTTGATAGCTTACACAAATTCATACATAAAAAAATAAACTACAATACGTAAATTTTTATCGAAATCTTAAATTAACTAATGATCTGGCCACACTTTAATACCTAATTTGCAATATATAAGTTGCATTACAAGATACACTTTAACGAAACATTGTATGTAACACTACTTACAGTATTTTTCATCTACACTTACACATTAAAAAAAAAAGAGTTTCATCTGAAGGTAGTCTCAACTTTCAAATAGAAAAGTGCTTAGTGGTATAATTAAGACGTTTTTCTTACACAAACAGACCCTCCCCCCAGAAAAAAAAACTTTGGTAAACTATTTTGTATGGACCATTTTAGTAACTTCTGACTTCGGCCCGTCATGATTAAGTGAATGCAATGCTTGTTAAAATCCACAAACATCTATACTCCGAAGCGGGATTCGAACCAGTGACGCTGGCCAACGTCTCCGACACCACACGACTACCTCCGTCGGCGAGAGGTTAGAGCGCTCGCTTTCTGTGTGCGGACCCGTCAGGGTCCATTGAACGCAATGGTTCGGAGCCCACTTTACCAAAAAACTGTAGGTCCCGTCCTTAGAAGCTCACAAGCTCGTTTAGGACGTTAGTAACAATTCACTCACTTTAAGTACAGTACATTACTCATTTACAATTCGAGTCCTCCAAGCGCAATAATGGGATTATTTTAAAAGTCCTTCCGGAACTCACTAGAACTAATGAGGAATAACTCACTAGAACATGGATACTGGCCAATCACAAGACATTAAATGCATACCACATTCTGACTGCAATAAAAAAAGGGGAAAATAGAAAAAGTAGATATTTTTTATTAAGGTATCTTACGAAAATCTTTGAACTTCTATATTATCGCAATGACTAAATACAATTTTTTGAATATCTCGACATTTTACGCTATTATTTTCGAACAAACGTATGCATGTGTGTTTCCAATCACTGCTTCAATTGTCAATTGTAAATGTACGTTAACTGTCTGTTAACATATTGAAAGAGCAGGCTGTTACATCATTAATTCCACCTACAAGTTCATTCGCCCTCTAAAACCTGTGCTAATCATGTCTATTTTACATATTAATTATGTCAAACTATGTTTATCACTCCTAAAAAGTATGCTCAATTTTACACTCAGCACATACTGTTAAATACTTTATTATATACACGAATAGGCAACTACAGGGGAACCTCGATTATTTCTACGAACAGTATTTTCATAGTTCTGGTAGGCCAAACTTTGGTGCATCTCGTGAATAAATCTGACAATGCCGCCTAGTAAGGAATGTATGCTTCTTTGTCAAATACGTCCGTAGAATCGGGGCCGGAATGCATACAGGTGGCGGAAAATGTATATCGTATAACAACCAGCTTTCACATTAGACTGAACACTTGTAACTGAAAATGGCTTAGGCCTATATCTAACAGGCAGAAAATAGTATTATTAGTTCTTTCTTATACACCAGTGTAATCACTTTAATTCTAATAAATTAAACATTTCCGCACTGTTTGAATGTAAAAGTAATTATTTTTAAGGATACGCTCTTTACTTTTGAAACGGGTCCGACCACTGGAACACACCTGTCCGATCTCTCGCTCTGATTGTCCGACCACTGGTGAAAATGGTTATTTTTCAAAAAAAATGTGACATTTTGCGTTAGAATGGCTTATTTTTTGTTTAGAAATTTGCAAAGAATTAGATTCAACAGTGTCAGTGTAACTATCATGAACGAAAACGAAACCTGACGAACTTAAAGTGAAAAAAATCCCTTAATTGTCCGACCACTGGTGCCTTTACCCTACTACTACATGACCTACTCCTACATACTGCTATATATTCTACGGACCTATTTCCACGGACTCACCTCGACGTAGAGTTTCGGTGAGTTGAAGACATCACTTAAAGATCACGGACTTCAACACGCTGTACTCAGAAGACTTCACTTTTCTGTTGTTTTTTTTTTTCTTTTTTTTTTTTGTTTGTTTGTTTGTGTGGAAAAATCCGGTACCGGTAAGAACCATTAGGACATAATGTGAGTCTACTCTCAACATATACAAAATTTGTGACTCAGAAGTACAGAATGGTAGTGTGGTAACGTTAAGAATATGCTTTCTCCTCTGGTAAATTTTAAAATAACTACTAGAAGTTCCCAATGTCTCATTTGGTACGATAAGTTTTCTTGCTTCTCAACGTAAAATTGAACTACATTAATTTTGGTAGGTCTCGTGTCTTTGAAAGGGAAATTGCTCTTAATTATTACATCTTGTTTTTTTTCCGACATGTAAATCATGTACCATGTAAAATTGCAATTATGAACTACAAGTAAACAGTTAGGTAAAGAAAGTTAACTTTTGAGTTTCTCTCATAACCAAAATCAGAATCCTAAGCTTCTTTATTTTTCTAGTATTAAATTCAGTGCAAGGACATTCGTGAGTAATTTACTGTGATAAAATCAGCTGGTCACTTGGCCTACAAACCCTGAGGTAATATGTCCCTTGCACCAAGTTCTCTATAATATACACATTCTTAAGTTTGACCCTACGATTTGTGCTTTTGTTTAACAAAGGATATAAGTTGCCATAGCGTAGAGAGTTTCTTTAGGTTATCACGAATAACACTTTCCAACGCGTGGCATTCAAAGTAGTGATATATTTTTACATTACAAATAATTGGCTCTACAACGTGGGGGTTCCCTCGTCGTTTTAAAGGTAAGGTAATCTTTTACATTACAATATCTAAAAAAAAACACATCTTTTTCTGATGAGCTTAATAATCTGAGTCAAATCCTGTTCTTTAACCTCTAACGCCGTGCGAGACAGGCAGGGAATTAATCTCCTTGTTGGCGTGATATGTGTACGATAAAATTAATCTTTTTCTGTCAACTTCTTTTAACCACTGCATGACGTGGCTTCAAGTCACACACAACCTTTCGCTCTAGCAACACTTTTACAGGTTGCTAGTAGAATTTAATTCCTTAAGAAACCGCTTTCCGAAATAACTTAGGGAGTTTTGTCTATCCCGTAGCAGAGATAAGATGGCCTACCCCATAGCACGTACGACCAAGGTGTGGGAAGAGGAGGAGAGTTGACTATTCCCGTAGCAGAATAGTGCCGCTTGTACTGGCCCGACGCCTTTTATACCAGAGCTTCTGTCCCAGCAGCGCTGAATCTGCATTTCTAGATGTCGTCCTCCTCCATTTTCCACTATTTACAAACAAAAGCATGTGTTTTTTACGCATACTACGTTGCATAATATCACGTCACTTTACACCCCTTCCCCCATGACACTTTGCAAATTGAAGTGCAAGTACATGATCACTGGAGCGAAGGTAATGATACTCAACCAGAAAAACATCTTAAACAAAACTATCGTTCAGATTTTATTGCTGAACACGAGGCCACACGAAAAAGAAGTTCCTATATCAGGAAGCAGACGAATGGTTGATCTCTCGTCCTTTGTGGAACAAATAAGAAAGGTGGAACGTCATAGTTTAAATTGTGAATTTGGAGGTTATCTCGTGGACATCGGCACAAAAAGTTTTGATTTAGTAAGTGAACTGAAATTTGCTTGCAAAAAGAAAAGAATGTTCGTGTATTTACGTCAACACCATCTGCCTTGAACTTAGATGCTGTGTGGGGAAGGTAGGTATGGGATTCTATCAGAGGAATTCTTTGCTGTTATGCAGTGTCCTTTTGTCCAATACTATTACTTATAAGAGGTACGAGCAACGACTGGGGAGAATTAATGTGGGAATTTAAAATAGAAACAATAACGAACAGTATACAAGAAGAGAAAAACGCAGCAATTGCCGAAGAAGATCTTGCTGAAGAAGGATTTCCACAAATTTCTGTTATCGTAGATGGTAGTTGGTGCAAAAGATTATCTGGCCACAGCGTTGATGCTCAAAGTGGAGTGGCTGTTGTTATTGGAGAACGAAAAATATACTCTTTACAAACGTACGAAATAAGTATTGCGTTATTTGTCAAGCAGCAAGCAGAAAAGGATCTGCGAAGGAATACATCTGTAACGCAAACTGGAAATCTGCAACATTAATGGAGGCAGATACGAGGTGTGTTCAAAAAAAGACCGAACTTTGGTGTCAAGTACTGTCAATTCTAAATAACTCACTTTTGTAAATATTAAATAATGTTGTACATAAATGGTTGATTTATTAGTCTATGAATCAGGAGCACAATAGCAAAAGCAGTCAAATTAGATTATAAAGGCATTTTTTCATTTTATTAAAGAGACAAATGTTAATCATTCTACAATGTGATATGACATCCAACAGTTGTTCGTATTTAAGAGACCAAAGTCCACTCAGTGAACATTTTTCATATTTCTGCAAGACGAAGTAATTAAGACATCGAGAAGAAATATGCAATGACGTCAATGATCAAGTCCAAAGTTGAACATTATGTCAAATCGATCACTACCATTCTGTGATTGGTCACTAACGTTCTGTGATTGGCCAGGTGAAACAACGGTGATTTGCTAAATAAGAACTTTTGTGATTCGCCGCTTTCCATCATAAATAAGACCCAGAGACTCAGTTCTTAGCTCAGTGATACTCGCCAGATGTTAATGTTTCGGCTCGGTGGAGTGAAGTCAGAATCTAAGTACCAAGATTCTCTAAGTCCAACAGAGAATTAGTCAAAGTTGGCTATCTACAACTTCATCCTACAAGTAGAACTTCAAGTTAAGATCATGGAAGACTCGACTAAAAATGGAGCTTAGTTACAAGGACATTGGGTTTCACACATCATTTTAGTAAGGTCAGTTGGTTTCAATTTATCTTATACATGTGTGTGATTGTTTGCTATTAGTTGGAACTAACAGGTGCGGCAGTGAAACGGGCGATTTGGTAACCCTGGAAATAGCAAGTTACGTTAGGAGTCAGAAAACGGGAGTGGTGCCATCTGGACAACAAACCTTTGCCACTGACCCTAATATCGGTGTTCAGTCGAGATGGCGTCGTGGACTGGCTTTTGCCGTGAAGGCGTTTTACAAAAACGACAAGTACGTGACCGCGCAGCGTGTATTTCGTGTTCATTACCATCTCGCACGTCATGCCCCAGTCCCGTCGGCGTATGCTATCAACTTGTGGGTACAGAACTATGAGGAAACGGGTGATATGGTGAAAAAGAGGGGTGGAAGTGCAAAACGCGTGTGCACAGCAGAGAATGTTGCAAGAGTGGAAGAAGCCTTCAGCCGAAGTCCCAGGTGTTCTTCACGCAAGCATGCCGTGCAACTTGACATATCAGATTGCAGTGTACGGCGAATATTGCACAAGGAACTGCAATACCACCCATACAAAATGCAGATAGTGAAAAAAACTGAATGCATACGACCTCCAAAGAGACTACGCTTTTGTCAAGAATTGCTGGAACTCACGAAGGACAACTCAGGCCTGTGCGACAATCTGATCATGAGCGATGAGGCCAATGTTTATCTGTCAGGCTTTGTTAACAAGCAAAACTTTAGATACTGTCTACATATGCACAAATTGTGAAATCACTGTATCATTGGACTTCGATTCTCATTCTTCACCAGAACTTTCATTCTTACTAATTTATGTAATTCATTTCGAATGTTGTCACACATGCAAAAGACATGAATACCCCAATTACGCTCAGCTGACACTAAGATGCCGAGCGTGAAAGATCGTTTCGGGGCTCCGTGCTTTTTGTAAATGCAAAGGCAACAAACACAAACCTTATTATTAAAAGCATCTGTAAGAGTCATACGTACCATCGCACAAGTGGCCAACAGTACCATAAAGGGCAGCATCCCACTTTCTCTGCGTCAGAAGCAAAGATTGCGACGTCATAAGAAGACGTTACGTGCTTTGTCTCTGGCACGTACGAGTTTAAAACGAAAACTTCGGTTACTTGTTCAAAAAGGTGGAGCACTACTCCCATTACTACTAGGACCCATTTTCAGTGCTGTAGCAGGAAGTGTATTTGGTCGATAACATTGCTTCGCAATTTCAAAAAAATGTTCTTGTGCCCGCGGAACAGGCAACGGCACAAATGGTATCCACCGTTAAATCCGTAGAATCTCATCAGGGAAGACTAGATCGTGAAATGCAGGATATTTTACTTCGTACCGATTTAACGACACAAGAAAAATGGAAAATGTACCAGCAGGCATTGCATCGATACTTGGAAGGCAACCTCAACTAACTTCTGACTAAGGGAATGCAGTAAGAGAGTCTTTGGTATGAATATGTGCAAAAAAAAATTGAAGAGGTGTACTCATGTAGGTGTAATTTTGTATTCCACAGGATCAACTCCTTTTTCTCGCCTATGTCGGATAACTGTTTTCAAAGAACCTTCTTTGTATGTATAAAACACGATATGAATTTCAGATAAATATTTATACTTGGTCAAAATCATTTGAGAAAATTTATTTCATAGATCAAGGCATGTACTTGCTTCTTTCAGTTTAATTAATGTAACTCAGTCATTCCATCAACTATAGCAGCCAAATATGGTACTGGCTGTTGATCGACATGACATCGATAAACGAAACTACTTCTTAAAGGCAAAATAATACCATCGGTAATACGTTCTTCAATATGGTGCAATAGCCTGCTTTTGTCACTTGCGTGATTCGTTGTGCCATCTACTTTAGGCATGATACCGAGACTAGTCTTGGTCTCGTCTCGAATTCGAAACCGAGACTATGATCTAGGAATCGAGACAAGATCAAAACATTATGCATCGAGATTTACTCGAGACGAGACCAAGATCGAGACTTATCCACCGAGACTGTCTTGTGACAATTTAATTCTGATAAATTTTATTTAACATGTTATATTGTAATTTAAAAATATAAAACTTAGTCACATAAGTAGTCAAGTTATCAATGCCAAACTATTTTCTGTTGTCTTTCAATAATAATATAAATGTGTTGGGGATTGATTCGGGGACGAATAAATACAAAGTTTTCTTCAGCGAATTTTCAGCCCCATGCTTTCGCCCTGCTGATTGTCTTTTACTTCTATTGACACTCTCCCATCTAGATCAGCCTAGCAGAGGTTGATCCCGTAAAGACTAAAGTATAAGTCAAGAAGTCAAACTGTCTAAATTGTACTATAGATGTTTTCTTATCCCACTTATTTTTAAAACATGAAAAGATGTTTGCAAGACTAACCGATGCCTTACAAAAGATGGAGATAATCTAATGTTCTTTATATATATACAAACAAGTAAATCGTAGCTCAGTCGCGGGACACCTCAACGGCACCAACTATCTTCGTAGACCAGGTAGTTGCTGATTTGAAAGTTATCGAAAGATAGACATGGCGATTGTATAAGGCTTCCCAGCACTTGTTGCTGAAGCCTAAAAGTTGTATAAAGTTTCCTTTTAGGAGCTTCTTAGTTTATGCAGAGGAAATTCTGCACAACTTATCACGTAAATATACATTCGATAAAAACTGTTTTTATATAAAAAAAAAAGTGAGGAGCGAGCGTTAAGTTTGGGTTATCTATAAGTCGGTGAAGTTTCGCCGAGACCTCCCGAACAACTCAACCAGTATTTCTTTAGTCGAAAGTTGTCGACAGACGGACATAGAGGGGATATAAGATTGTACATAGTATGTCTTAGACACAGTAAATTTTCTTACTTATTAAGGTATAATTTGCTAGACTTGTTGGAATGGGATCTTAAGCTGATAACATGGCTTATTTGAAATATCAATGTTTTCATTTCAGTTTATAAGATTCACAACACGATATATGAAAGTAGCGCTTACCGGGAACACATTTCACTTTTCTTTTTGCTTTAATATATGGACGTGCAGCTGTAATTCATACATATAAAATAACATGCTAAGCGTTTTGCTTGTATTGGAAATTCTTACGGTACCTCTGAATAGTTTCACTTCCGATTCTCTTGTTCAAGCCCTTCATCGGCGCAAAGCAACAAAATACGTTTATTGCAACGTAAAATTTTGCTACGAAGAAATGGGGCAAGAAATGACGCATTTTGGAGAGTGTAACTCGTAGAGCAAATTTGGGGTATCGAGTCTGATAAACACACTCCTCCTTACCTGGAGACTTTGTTAAACCACTGTTTATAGACTAACATACATGGATTTTGTTTCGGGATAAGAACAACATTTATATACGTTGGGGTAATCCTGATGTATCCAAAAACTGCCTTCGCCTGGGGACAACTGATATTCACAGAAACCTATCAACTCTAATGTCAAAATCTTCAGTAGCGCATGGGTCCCATAATTTGGTGAAACCAGAACCAAAATAACACAAGTCTAAAAACGACGTTAGCCAGCCACGCAAACTAGGGCACCGTCACGCCCACTTCGCGAAAATTACCGAAGCTTGCCGAGTGAGTAGTCATCTGCATGCCGAAGGAGGAGGATACATGGGAAGTTTGTAATGTTCACGGAACAAATTAATGCGTCAAATGTTTACGGAAAATTTTTAATTTATTTGAAATTAAAGACACTTAATCTTATTTATACAGAAGAATCCATGTGTTGAGGTTCTAACGTAGGCTGCGTTGAATTAACAGATGAGAAACAGATAAGTGGGAGGAAATATATATATCACCTTTCGGCTTGTTTTAAAATGCAAGCAACAAAGACTATACAAAATAACAAATTTTGACTTCATTTAGGTGGTGGAAACTAGGAATGCGAACCCGGAAATTTCTGAAACCGGGTACCCAGGTTCCACGGGTAATATTGGCGATAAAGTTTTACACGAAATCGTTTGTTCAGGATGCTACTGCTGATGAGTGTTCTGTCCGAAGCCTGGTCTGGTTCTGACCCGAAGGTCCCTGGCCAGGGTGAACGGATGGTGGCTTACCACTGCCTTCCAGCGGATGAAGTTGACATACTAGGGGACCCACAATTTAACATGGGTCCGAACCACGTGTTTCAACCGGGAATCGAACCCAGGACCCTTCGAATTTTTAAATTTATTTTATAGTTCTTAGGCATTTTAAGCTCAGCCCTGGATACGATAGGGGAGAGCATGTTGGAAGGTAGACGGCCAGGGCCCATTTTGTAGGTACCATCCCAGCATTTGCCTCGTGACGAAAAAACCTGTCAGGATGGTCGACCGCTGTGATCGATCCCAGAACCTCCCGAATGCTCAACCACTGAGAGACGGCCTATCGGTTCGCACCCATTGAGTGCAATGCAGTGTGTGTTTCTACTATCCCAGAGATATAGTTTTATTCGGATTAGGAATTATTTTTGCGAATTAATTTATTGTCCGCACCTGTGCCTTGTAACGAAATTTATTCGCACTATCTTTCACAAAAGGTTCCATTATTCATCCTTTGTTTCTAAGAATATCAAATACAATTTTCAGGCTGTCGCGAATTGACAATTTTAGCAAATTGAATATTTTTCTCCGTCATCTTTTGTCATTCTCTCTCCTGCATACAGCTCGTCGGCCTCGTCACAAAGTGTCGTATCTCAAAATTTCAAACTTTTCAGGAGAGCAATTTAAAGAAAAGTACTTCCATATACTTGTTCTTGTAACCCATTTTTGTTAACTTTTGATGGCTTATCATTGAGATACGTCGATTTGAGACAAGAAAATATACACAAAATGCTATATTCTGACGGTCTTTTGTGTTACATATATATATATATATATATATATGGTGTATATATATACATACTCTCCCAACCCATCTGGTCAGTGTGGGAGCAGTGGTCGACGAATTTTTCGTGCAAAATTTTTTCCCCGTCCGTTACAAAAGTGCATAGAACACATTTAAGGTGATTTTTCTGAACTGGTTGTTCTGCATGAAACTTGCGTTCGTGATATCTGAAATTCTGAAGGTGATTGAATTGTTTATCACAATTTGGCCATTGATAACCAAATGATTTCTGGCTCTTTAAAGGAGGCGCGATTTCGTTTAATTTATTCGGATGTGCTTTCGAAACATGACGCCTAAGTGATTTGTTATGGTCATAGTTCTTACCACACACTGAATATACATGCTGTTTAATTTCGTTTATTTTGATCGACTTTACTCACACATCAATCCCCTATAAATACGAACACACAAACACGCACCAACAGAAAATAAAGCTCCGGATCCACTAAAAACTAAAACAGCACAACGAACTAAGCAATGAACGACTGTTCTCCCGCTACAATATAGGAAAAGGAGCCCTCAGTCCACCAAACAGTAAACCCAAAAAAATAAACCCAGATAGCAGTTTCTTCATGCCTAAAAGGTTAAAAAAATGCCGGTGGTATTTAGTCTTGGTTCATTTCAAATGTATTCTCAAAATACAGTATAATTAAATATCATAGGGGTTATAGGATTCTGTTTCATTTAAATAACATTTAAAAAAAAAGCCGCTTCGACGACTATTCAAGATGTCCAATTGTTCATTGAGAGGTGAACAGCGGAATTCAATAGAGAACACTAAAATCGGTGTATACGCAATTTCACACAAAGTCAAGTTGTCATAACTGCCAGATAATTTCGTCTCCTAGACTCAATTTGTTCGAGTTCCTACGTTCGTTGATGTCACGTAACTGCGCGACTGGCCTTAATTGCTAAGTTCCAAATGTATTGCTAATTAACTACACTTTTCAGTTGGTAGAAGAATTTTGTTAACCTGAAAATAGTCAACCTTTACAGACGCGAAATTATAGAGGAGTCCGGATTGACGCTGGTAGACTAAGTCCGAATCGAAGATCGACTGCCACTTCCAAATAATAAGACTTGAACTCACTTCTGTTACACAGAGAGCACTGATCGAAGTTAGAAATAACACTCGAGAGCAAAGGATTAGGAGAAGGGTTTTTTATAAATTATATTGATTGAAATATCTGCCTGATAGGTGGTGGAACTACGTGAACGAACTTCGGTGGAAATGAGGGAAGGAAATATTTCTCAGTGCTGGTTTATCTGGTAATGTTAGGAATTTGGATTCTGGTAGGTTCAATAGATGTAATCGAACCCAAGGCGGATATCAGTATGCAAATAACATTGATCAAAGATGACGAGATGTGAGGTGGTCACAATGACAAACTTCTCTAGGTGGATGCAGAAGTTGGCGGTCACACGAAATCAGATCTTGAAATCGTGATTGGCTATTGATCTATGTATCGGATGTAGCTATCAACTGAATTTCCAGTGAGGACGGTTCATCATCTTTGTTCTCACTGAGTCACTTGCAGGTGTAAGATATTAGTTTGCTTTCGAAGAACAAACGTGTATTCGTGACGATGAATAGGTAACCCACTAATATTACATCCAGTTGACATTAATACTGGAGATCGGAGTATGGGAGACGGGAATTTATTGACTTAATCTAAACCTATATATCGAGGTCATCAACATTGTCGGAACACAACTTTAGAGTATCTTCTAGCTACCGTTTTATTTCAGTTTGAACAAAGTTACTACAAAATCACTAAAATTAGATTAAAAATTGAAATTGGATTTGAATAAAATTGAAACATATTTAACTAGTTTACACTGTTTTTGTTAAGAACCCGATTTCCACCTCCCAAATCTGAGAATTTTTGAAACATCTGATCTGGAATTACGAAGATATTTCAAGAATGTATTTTTGTTTGTACCCAGTTTAGTTTCAATCCACTAATACTGACGGAAGTTGTGTTTACAAGTACTGTATATTATTGTCGATAGATGTATCCACATTTGAATAATTTTTCGTGTCAGGGAGTCATGGTCAATAAAGGTACCTTACAACTCTCCGACTTTTTTTATATGAGCTTTCCGTCAATAGCTTGGTTTCTAGCGCAATCTACCTACAATGAAACCAAACATTCTCACTTCATACATTCAGTGCTTTTGATGGACTCAAACTCCGATTTACCACTCGAAATTGATGAAAAACGTAATTTCTTCGAAACTGTTCACCGGTATCGCATTAATACCCAAGAATTCAATGCATTTTCCGCCCCTCAAAAAATAGGGTTTCATGTACAATTTCGCAAATTGGAATCACTGCGGTTTTTGCACAAAAATGGCTCTTTTCGACCACTGTGCGGCGCCGGCACTTCCTCTTTCCAACACCTATGTGGCTACGAGTACAATGGTCCTTTGTTTCACTAATCTAAACATGCTTGATTCATTGAAGCAGGGCGCTTTAAAGCGTCCTGATTCGAGCTTACTTTTACTCCCTGCCCCTTTCAATTTTGTTTTTATCTTGATCAAATCTGCTTGGTATCAGATCACCCAGAACTTGTCATTTTACTACGCAAATTGCGGTTTCAATGTAGCAGTTGTCTTATAAACCTCATCGGTAACCGCGCTCCCAGTAGTCGAGATCCTATCATTCGTAAAATATGCAACGTTAATTAAAAACGGACCATACTTCACATATACAACGTATGCAAGCAATCAAGTGAAGTTTTAAAGGCCTATTTAAAAATAAGCAGATTTTTATAATTTTCCGTAGTTATTTTCTAAGAGTGTGTAGTATTACCACGATTACGAAAATAAATGTGTAAAGCTCTGGAATGCTGTAGAAGAGGGACTGTCAACAGCATGTGTCCATGTGTGTGAGGTGCGTGTGTAAATTGGCGCAACTGTTCAGTGTTACCAAACATCTACTGTGCTAACAAAAAAAAAAAAACCTTCGGTTCTCAATCTTGTGCTAACGTACTTACAGCTTCGTGTAGTACAATAAGTACTTATTCCTTTATATCCTTGTGTGACTGTTATTTTGACATTCTCACCCGACTATTCTCAAAATGTCTACAGATACAGATGGACCCTCAGCTCCAGTGAATAAAATGTGAGTGAGAAATTGTGTTTTCAATGAAGATTGGCTGAAAGACAGTAAATTCTCCGGATGGCTTGCTGCAGATGAAGATCCAAATAAAGCTCGATGTACCGTGTGTGCAAGTGTTTTTTCAGTTAAATTTGATGGTGTGAAAGCTGTGACCGTCCACTCTGACGGGAAGAAACACATCGATGCAGTAAAAGCAAGTAATTAATAAATTCTTTGTTAAAAAGCATTCTACTGAAGAAGATAAAGAGTCAAATCATTGAGGCTAGTAAAACATTTCATGCTGTGAAACATCTGTTATAATTCTGCTGACTGTGGGAACAAACTTGATACAATATTGTACGAGGGTGGTTCAATGATTATTATCCCCGACATATTTAAAATATTGGAACGGGGATGAATGATGGGGGATATTGTAGCGTAATGTCTTAGATGCCCATATGCGAAATTTTAGAACCGTAGCTGCTATATTAATATTTTTTTCTCGTTTCAGGTGTGAGAGGTGGCACCTAGCTTGAAAAATGGAGAAAACCGACCAACGAGCGGTTATCAAGTACCTCCAGAAAAAGGGGTTAAACCCAAAGGAGATTCATGAGGACACGGTCAGTGTGTTGGGTGATGGGGCCCCTTCCTACCAGGTGGTCAAGAACTGGTGCCGTGACTTCCGTTGCGGCAGGGAAAGATGTCAACAGGCCCCTGGTGCTGGTCCTCCAACAACAGCATGCACCCCAGAAAACATTGATGCTTTGCATGACAGGATTATGGCAGACAGACGAATCAGGGTGCAACAGTTAGCTGACATCATGCACATCTCTGCAGGCTCAGTGGAAACCATTGTGCATGAACACTTGGGATTCAGGAAGATGTCCGCGCGATGGGTACCCAAAATGTTATCCCTTGAACAACAGAAAGACAGAGTTCGATGTCCAAGGGATGGTTTGGAGCAGACCAGAAGCAGTTCTGTGATCCGAGTCCAAACGACAGAGTATGGAGGGCCACCTCCGAGTCCACTCTGTAATGAACATTTTGGGACTCCCTGTACTTCGTCAGGAACCAAAATAATATGAGGACGACGCTCATTACATAATTCTTTGAAAAAATAATAAGTGTTAGATTTTTTTTTTTTGAATGCATGATTAATGATGTGTATGTAGTTTGTTATATGTTTATTTCAGAATATGTTATGCATGAAGAAAAGGACACTGGAGAATATTTTCTTTCTCTAAAATATTGCTGAGTAAATAAATAAATATATATATATATATATATATGTGTGTGTGTGTGTGTGTGTGTGTGTTTAAAGGTAGTATACTCACGAAGGAAACGAATTCCCTATCGGAGGACTGGAAAAGAGAGGTCAAGAACTTGTTTAAAGACTGGAAAACAATAGAGCCTTGTGTGTGTGAAGGGAGATCGTTGCAAACGGCGGCAACCTTCTCATTTTTACGAGTACTTTTAGATATTTTTAAACGAGTCTTGAGATAAGGCTCCTCATGTGGAGGAGGTGGAAACTGTTGCTTTGGCAAGAGGAGGAGGTTGGTTTCGCAGTGTCGTGGAATGAAGGTGTTTTAGAACAGCGCTCCAGAGCTTGGAGAAATGTAATAATAAAAGGATTTGCACTCGTGGAAGGGGCTACGGAGAGCTCCTAATTGGGAGAAGGTACGAGCCAAGTTTTGATTCTGTACCTCGCAAAGGGTGTATAAGAAAAATTCTTACCAGAGAAGTTAATAGTGCGTCTCCGACTTTCCGAGGAAGCGGCCTGGGCCGTAGTTCGGCGCACCATCCCGGCATTCCACTCGTGGAGTAAACGTTAAACTGGAAGTAAGGTTACGGCTAAGAGAGCGAAAGAGGAGGCCGTCAGTGGTATGATCAGGTGAATGATTTTCGTTTGGATTTCTATTCACGAACAGAGAAAAAAAAAGTATGGGATATTCAGTGTGCTAAATTGGATCCCGAATTGTATCGAATAGCAGTAAAAGCAACACCTGGGGGAAATTCAAATTGAGTGCGCGGTAAAGAAACGGTGTGTGTGTTTCAGAGCGAAGCCCTGAGTAAGTGAATTCCCTGATTGAAAATTGTAATTTGAATTACGAAATCCTCCAGTGCCATAATCAATTATTTCGTATAAAGTAGCTATCTTTATCTTATGTCTTTCAATTTTTAATCCCTTTCTTATAAAATAGTTATTAATCAGATCCTCGAGTGTGTGATTTTGTAGCAGCCATTTTAATGAAAATTTACCTATCCTATATTGGATTATGAAGTAAGTGATGATAATTAGTTCTGATTGCGATCTTTAATGCAATCTGGCGCCCGTTATATATAAATATTTCTGCTCAGTATTCCAATTAGTAGAAGCGGACCGTGGGCATTTAGTGTCCTCTTTAAGGTTCCTGATAAATCCGTGGCATCGGTTTTGTAGTTATTGTTTCTGAGTATAATATGTTATGTGGTACTGGGGATTCTCAGACAAACTCTTGCTGTAGTCAGAGCTTCGAGAAATTATAGCAAGAAATGTACGTAAGAACCACAACATATTTAATGGCACCCGAACAGGGACGTTAGTAGTACAACATATAAATGGCATCCTTGTTGAACAGGATATTCGTATTTGGAAATACTGAGCCTAAGTAGAAACAAACATTTTAAATTTTACTCCAAAATATTTGAAGAGATAAAATTGTATTGCAAATTTTATGGCGGACTAAAGTTACAAATTGTATTAGTTTTATTAGTCAGTTGCCACGAAAATTTATATCCAGTTTTTAAGGAGGGTCGCAACGAAAACAATTGACATGCCTCGAGGTAAATTTTTGACTTGGAGGACACGGGCGAGAAGATGAATCGCATTTTTGTACCCAATCTTTCTTGGTATTGGAAATCAGTCAGAGTTAAGAAGAAAGAAATTTGTGAGACTTAAAGGCTACATGTGTTGACCTGAGTAAGGTCGGAAGAGGGTTTTTTGTATCTAGCTGAGAATCGAAATTGTTAGCAGGAACCGAAGGGGTAGTCCAAGAGATGAGGGGGTGAATCAGCCTGAGCAAGCACATCAGGAACCCCAGGGGAGTACAAGTATAGTTGTACCTCGTACATCTGTGTCGGCTCTATGTGACGCCGCACTAGGGGGATGGCAACCACAAAGTATCTTTGCAGATAGATACTAGGAATTTTCCAAGGGTCGTTGTACCTAGGAAAGAGATTTTTTGTTGTTGTGAGATTCAGTCTCGTATAGTAGCATCTTGAAGAAGTCAGTACAGCGGATCTCTGACCGGCACCTGTTCGAACGGATAAAGAGTTTTTTTTCTTTTTCTTGTGTTTAAGTGAAAAATTTGTTGCTTAGAGGACATGTCTCCGAAATATCCTTTCAATAAGAAACAGAAGAAGAACAAGAGACG
>JAGDQP010038778.1:0-18016 GCA_022664845.1 Lepisma saccharinum
GCATTTTTGTTTCAGAGCGCAGTAGCGACATCTGAGCGTCTTTACACACTAACTATTTGAACAAGGGGTTTGAAGCCTTCAGAACGCGTTACGCCGTCGAACAAAGAAAAGATCTCTCTAGGAGATATTTACTCAATGGTAAAACTTAAATGTTGTTGGGAAGTTTCTAAACAATAGCCTATGTAACAATCGTATGCCGAGTTCCCCACAAAGGATACGCAACCTCTCAACTCGAAGATGAATAATTATATACTTTCTTCAAATAAGTCAAAACAGATAAATAACGCATCCCCTAACACCTGTATTTATCAACACACTTGATGTACATAATATGTACGAAATCAGAACATTCTTACTTATTATATTAATTAAATACTACGTTAGCATGGTCGTCAACCAAATCAATAATCGTACCATAGATTTTCTAAAAGAAAAGAACATCGTAAACAAGACTCGGCTTCGTATCTTTACTCATTTCTACATTATGTTTTTAAGTTTTATGTCTATTTCCGCTAATACCAAATTATGGTCAGAGTAAATATCGGTTCCAGGAAGAGTTTGCATTGTTCAAATAATTCTATACCTTTCTCAGATTAGCATGTAGTCGATCTGAAACATTCCGTTGTATGGACGTGTCTAGATATATCTCCTTTTATATTGTTCTAACCATATTTTTCCCACCAGCATTCAATGTTTGTTACAAAAGTCAACTAATCTATGGCCTCTTAGGTTTCTCTTTCGAAACCCATATTTTTCTTCCGTTTTTCCACCCTACCCTTCACCTACTACTGCATTAAAACCGGCCGTCACTACGATAATGCGTCCTTCTGTACTCTCTTACTCTTCAAGATGTAGTTTATTTCTACCTCCTCTTTCGGATATTTACTTGTGAGCATGTATTATAACCAGGTCTTTCCTTCTTTTCAGCCGTACATCATGTGCTCATTGGCGTTTTCTATTTTCATGAGCTCTTTTATACGCTTTCCAAGGATTATACCTACTATATTGCCTTCTTCTCTTAGCTGTCCCAAATAAAACATCTTATATTTTTAAATCGGATCTCCCTATAGTACTCATATTTTCTTCGTTGGAAGATGTAGGCTTACATGTGGTAAATTAGTTTCAGGTCAGTAGGGGATAAAAACAAGTGATTTTATAGTACCTATACATGTCTATTTTGGGTGCATATATTTCAGTTTTTTGTGCGTATATATATATGCAATTTATTCAGTCATCTTTTATT
Organism: Lepisma saccharinum; assembly: GCA_022664845.1. Lineage (NCBI taxonomy): Eukaryota > Metazoa > Arthropoda > Insecta > Zygentoma > Lepismatidae > Lepisma > Lepisma saccharinum. Next base: position 1,244 of record JAGDQP010038778.1, read on the forward strand.
TATATAGCATCACAAAAAGTTGCTTAAAAGTCTTAATTTATCGACTGAAGTAATTTAGATTTGGAATTGAATCTATTTATGGTAACAGTTCATCTTATTTTCTTCCAAATCAAATTCGACAACGTTTGTATTATCTCAAAGAAAGGAATTGAAGTTAGCTTATTTAGTCTTTAGTTATCTGCATTGCGTGTGAAGTTATTCGTGATGCATTTAGTTGACGGTGATTAAGATAAGTGTGCCGAAGGTATAAAATCTTATAAACAAATATTGCTTACCAGCGCAGCTGATTGTAGATGATTCTGTATTCCCCAGTGATGCAAAAACTATTAAATTTCAGTCTTCTTCGAAAGAGATATTTTCTTTAAGGTAATTCCGTAAACTACCGTACTTAAGATTATAGACGTTATCTAACGGACTCCCTAAGGTTATTTAGTGTTGAACCCTCGCATGAAGTGACCACAAAGTGCCTATAATTGGTGACCAATTGAAATCTTCATAAGATTTTTTAATTCCGTATTTGCAGCTTTTTTTTTTTTCTGTCTGTGACATCACAATCTTAGGTTAGACCAGGGATTCTATTAAATATTTTATGATATATCTTTAATATAGATAATCACTTTTGAATTGATGTTATGCAAGATAATCTTTAAAGATCTCATATGACGGTGGAGTAACTATTGTTTGGCCGAGAACGCACGTATTTAGCATCTGTTAATTACGAATTTATTAATCATACAGTGATCATTCTTTCAACATTTTCTTTTAGCATATTTCTATAGTAATATGAGCATACTTAAATTCATTGCACTGAGTATATAATTTAACTTCAGCAACATATAAGTAACATCGAAGTATTTTCCAGAATACACCATATTAAACCATATAATTATACGATAATGCAGTCATTAACACACTTTCATATGATTATAAGGTCATATTGCTGAACTAACTTTTTTTAAATTGGATATACGCAAGAGTTAATTTTCATTAAACACCTTGATCATGACAATTTTCAGAAGAATAGATGAATAACGTATTTTAACAATGTCAGTATCAGATTCCTAACATTTTTACGTTTGCGGCATCTTTGAAAATGGGGTTAGAATCTTGAGACACCTTTGTTAGAATTTGTTTAATTGACTTGTTTTTTAAATTCCTTAATTTTAAATCAAAGTAAAATATAGAAGTAGCAGGAACTGTTAAATTGACATTTCATAAAACTTTAGGAAACCGTTTTATTTAAATTTCCCTTTCAGTATTTAGAAGTGAATTTTTAAAAATTATATTGCATGTCTCTAAAACTAACGTTTCAATTTCAATGTGCTAATCTGACCTATGCGTAATGTAGAAAAGAAATTATGTTATAGTTTGTACTGTGCAAGTGTGTGGATAAAACAGATATCGGATTTGTTGTTTTGGAACCTCTAATATGTCCATTCACTCAGGTCCTGAAATTCCTTATGGTCATTCCGATGTGCTTGTTGTTATTTTCACAGGAAATTTCATTAACTTCCGAACATTCTAATTAATCCATGAAATAATTTTTGAATTTGGTGAATGGTTGGTCTGTGTTTTTTGGGAGCATATAATGCTAATGTAGGTTCTATCGGATTAAAACACGTTTTATATTTTCTATGATTTTGGTGTAGATACGTAGTTTGACGTGTAAATATTTGTTTCGTGGGGTTAGTTCCTTTCCATAACTGATTTTCTTACTTATTCGTGCCAATCATCGTGTCCGGAGGTCGGGAAAATGCCAGAGAGTTCCTTAAAATTATAAAATTTTTAATTTTGTATCTCCTCGTACGAGAGGAGAGATTGGTAGTGACATAAAGTGGAAAAAAGTGTTAGTTTTCAATCGCTAATGGTTATTTATTTAAAATGACGTTTATTTTTCTTATAAATTTCTCGCGTATAATTTCCTGGCACGGTGGTGGTCTCGTTCCAGCTGTAACACCACATTTCTGTTTTACTTACATGTGTGATAAAAAAAAATGTATCTAAAACACTTTTATTCCTTTGTTTCTCCAATTTCCCTGTTGTTCAACATTACTTTCTTTAAAGAAGAAATCTAAAATCATTTGATTCGGTCATATTTATTTGATAGAGGGACTAATTTCACATCTATAGTTTAAACATGTATAAATAGTGCAGAATTAATGTGATTCGTGGCACTGTAGTCTGTGCTGTAAAGTGTAATAACACTAGAACGTAACAACTTTTTCAACCACATTGTTTTTTAAGAGAGAGAGATCTGACGAGTGACACTACAATACTTAGAGAACAGTTACGTACGAAGGGTAAAATTAGGCTTATTTTTTCCCCCCCATAAATGTGTCGACGACTATGTGGACATATGTTGTTTTAGTCTGGAAAACAGAATTTTTTGTTACTGCTCGCTGGACACCGTGATCTTTTTGCTGTATCCACTTTTGGTAGCGGTAATAATAATGAAGGTTATCTTTCCGAGAGCATAATTTGTATATTCGAAGAAAATAATTTTCCATAGATTTGCTTCGGTGATGCAAGAACGACTTGGAATGTATGCAGATGTTTCGTGCCTTGGCTTCGAATTCAGTGGTTTTGGAGTTCGTTATAGTTTCTCTTTTAGCCATATTCAGGAAGTTGATACTTCTGTTCCTTTCTTTGTCGATGGGTTTTAAACTATATATAAAAAATCGAATTCTCTATCGTTTCAATAGATGAAATTTGCTATCGACATGACGCAGGTATCTAATAAATTTCATATTTGGCTGATGCAAAATTTTCATTTCATTGTAGTATTATTGATGACCATATTCTATAAAATTGGGTAAATTAAATGGGACCTCTGAGCCGATTTGTTGTCTATAATGTACATTGTCATATATTTTTGTTTTATAGTTTTAACTCTGAACTCCCAAATATAGATTTCACTGTCTAAAAAGAGAACAGTGCAGATATATGTTTTTAGGATATGATTATCGAGAGAAACTAATAAATTTAAAAACATTCGACATAGAAATGTCACGGCAGGAAACATTATATACATTCTAATTCATGTCACCTTAACACACCAAAGCAAATATATAGTAAAATTTCTTCCTTCGAGCCTACAAATTATGTTTTCAAAACGATGACCTTAAAAGTAATGATTATTCTTACTAGTCCAAAAAACTGATACAACGGGAAGATGCCACATGATCGACACGAATCAGTAAGAAAAACAGTTATTTACTAGATAAGTCATCACGTCACTTGCGTTGTGTTACTAGGACGACCGCACGGTACTTGTCCAAATAGCAGTGGCGGTCCGTTTATATGTTTGCTGGTTTGTGCAAACACCCTTCTAATATTTTTATTCTTGAAATATATTGAAAACCATCTTGCTTCATATTCCTATCTTTTTTTAACCCCACTGATCGCTCACTTAATCATTAGACCTAAAGCAAAAGACACAGGAGGAGGGAGAAAGAGAGATAGTGAGTCGATATATATATATATATAACTAGTACAAAGGAAAGCCGGGAAGGCAATTTAAGGTAAATTTTAGACAAATGAAGGAGAAAAAAGGATTACTTACAGCTTACTAACGCACTTGATCACACATATTCACACAAAAAAAGTGTGTACATGTGAATATGTGTGATCTAGTGCATTAGTAAGCTGTAAGTAATCCTTTTTTCTCCTTCATTTGTTTAAAATTTACCTTATACATATATCTTAGAAACATTTTGGTCCGTACGAATCCCTCCTTGCCACCACCCCAAACCGGCGCCCATACATGTAAGGTCTGCTCCATTTTCATCACTTCTCCCACAATCACTATCAATACTGCTAATGACCGGTACACCCTCAATCCCACAGGTACATGCCACACCCCTAATGTTATATATATCCTAACTTGCAAGTACTCTGATGCCTTTTATGTGTGGGGAAACAAGTTGTGCTCTTAACATTCGTATTAATTACCATCGTCACTTCTGTACTATCAACAAACCGGATGCCCCAGTTTCCTTGCACACCGAGTCCCACAATCTTTCTTGGTGGCCATAAACCACATTTTACCCCCTACGACCAGCACCTCAACACGCCGTCTGTGGGAGAATGCCTTTATTCATGGTTTGAGCGCAAAAATAAAACCTGGCCTTAACCTTCAATAACTGTAAGCCTCCCTTTTCCTTTGCATTTTCAACACATTTCCATCCACAATTCCACCCTATACTTACAGGCTATACAGTTATTATTGTTTCAAGTTCCGGAAATCTACGCGCTACGGCAGTCAGTTGTTCTCCAGTTTTGATTTGTCCGCTACGTTTCGCCACTATCTCTTCAAACTTGTACTGTGTGAACACGTGAACTTCGCTCTTTTCCTGTATAATAGAAAACGTGTATAGGCACGAAATATAGTGACCCGTTATATGTGAATGTGTGTGTGATCTAACACGAAACTATAAGCTGTAAGTATTATCCTTTTTTCCCTTCATTTGTCTTAAATTTACCTTATACGGTGTATATATATAACTTGCACAAAGGAAAGCCGGGAGGGCAATTTAAGGTAAGTTTGAGAAAAATGAAGGGAAAAAAAAGAATAATACTTACAGCTTATAGTTTCGTATTAGATCACACACATATTCACATATAACAAGTCACTATATTTCGTGCCTATACACGTTTTCAAGTATAGAGGAAGAGAGCGAAGTTCACGTGTTCACAAAGTACAAGTTTGAAGAGACAGTGGCGACACGTAGCGGACAAAGCATCAAAACTGGAGCACAACTGACTGCCGTAGCGCGTAGATTTCCGGAACTTGAAATAATAATAACTGTATAGCCTGTAAGTATAGGGTGGAATTGTGGATGGAAATGTGTTGAAACTGCAGAGGAAAAGGGAAGTTTAGAGTTATTGAAGGTTAAGACCAGGTTTTATTTTCGCGCTCAAACCATGAATAAAGGCATTCTCCCACAGACGGCGTGGCGTGTTGGGGTGCTGGTCGTAGGGGGTAAAATGTGGTTTATGACAACCAGGAAAGGGAGATCAAAATTGGTATTGTGGGACTCGGTGTGCAAGGAAACTTTTTCATCCGGTTTGTTGATAGTATAGAAGTGACGATAGTTATTAATACGAATGTTAAGTGCACAACTTGTTTCCCCCACAAAAAGGCATCACAGAACTTGCAAGTTAGGATGTATATAACATTAGAGGTGTGGCATGTACCTGTGGGATTGAGGGTGTACCGGTAATTAGAAGTATTGATAGTGTTTGTGGGAGAAGTGATGAAAATGGAGCAGACCTTACATCCATACCTTATATGTATGGGCGCCGGTTTGGAGTGGTGGAAAGAGGGATTCGTACGGACCAAGATGTTTCTAAGATTAGGTGTATGTTGAAAAACTAATCTAGGTTTGGTGGGGAATATTGATCTTGTGTCTGGGTCAGATTGGAGAATGTGGAAATTAGAGTGTAGGATTTGTTTGACCTTGGTTAGTTTAGGATGGAACTGGGTGATTAGAACCGGTGGATGGGATTTTTGAGTGGGTTGAGTGTGTGAGGATGCACGGCGGATCTGTTTGGTTACGAGGTTAGAAGGGTATCCTCGGTTGAGTAGAGCCTCCTGGAGGCGTTGGTTGTAAGTTTCAGCAGCAGAGGTGGTGTGGTGGAATTCAGGCGTTGTCCTCTGAGAGCAAGGGAGAAAGGAATCGCTTTCTTGGTGTGGTAAGGATGGGAACTTGAATAGTGAAAATACTGCATATGGTTGGTAGGTTTTATGTGAACGTTTGTGGTGAGGGTGTTGTTTTCTAAAGTGATGTCCACGTCAAGGAATGTGACTCTTTTGTCAGAAATGGACCAAGTGAACTGGACAACACGGAATTGGTTCAGTTGTTCAAGGAATGTCTTGAGACTGGTTTCACCATGAGTCCATAGCATCATTATATCGTCCAAGAATCTTACCCAGAGTAGAGGGGTCAAAGGTTTAATTTGCAGGAAATCATGTTGGAGCTTGCCCATAAACAGATTAGTATAAGAAGGTGCCATTCTCGTACCCATGGCTGTGCCTCGGATCTGAAGGTAGTGTTTGTCGTCAAAGGTGAAGTTGTTACATGTGAGAACTAGGTTGGCCAGGTTCAGAAGGAAAGCTGTGGTTGGGCTATGAGGTTTGAGTCTCTGGTTAAGGAAGAATTCCATAGCTGCTATGCCATGGGCATGAGGAATGTTGGTATATAAGGAAGTAACATCTATGGTGCAAAGCAGTATGTCAGAATGAAGAGTAGGTAATTTACGGATGATTTCTAAGAAGTGGTAGGTGTCGCGTATGTAGGCAGGGCAGCGCTTGAACATATGGTTGAAGGAAGGAGTCAACGAAAGCGGAAATGCGTTCAGTAGGAGAATTACAGCTGACTACAATGGGTCCGCCTGGGTTACCTGGTTTGTGGATCTTCGGTAATAGGTAAAAGGTTGGGGTACGTGGACTGTCCAGAATTAGGTTCTTTATGGACATTTCAGATATGCCCTCACGAGGACCATTAGCGGTAATGAAATCGGAAATTTTCTGTTTGTGGGTGTAGGTTAGGTCTGTGGTGGTGGGATCGGATACTTGGCGGTAAGTTTCGTGGAGGTAGTCAACTTTGTGTAAGATTACTGTAGTGGACTCCTTGTCCGCTGGGAGGACCATTATGTCATGGTTCTCGCGTAGCGCTACAAGGGCTTTGCGTTGGTTATGGTTAGGTTGGTTGGCCATCTGATGTGAGATCTCACTGTTGGTTCTGGCAGAGATAATGGAGGAGATGTAACGTTCATGGGGATGGTTGCTAGGAAGTGGAGGCGGGTCCATGTTTGAGGAAGGGCGGAAGCGTTCAAGGCTAGTATGGAGTTCATTGAAAGGTGTGCCTGGAATAAGTGGATTTTTGACCGAAAAATAGCGCCATCTTAGTCCGCGAGCAAAGGAAAGGATATCTTTTAACAACAGGAAATTGTTGTACGCCTTGGAAGGGGAAAAGGTAAGTCCTTTAGAGAGGACGTCAGCTTCAGATTGAGTAAGGTTGTTACTGGATTGGTTTACGATGGAGGTAGCAGTGGAATTTTCCGGGTGGTCTGGTATTTCTGAGGACTGGGTAGTGAGTGCAGATTGTTTACTATCACCGGGTGGTTGAGGTATGAGAGTAGGTAATGGTGGCCCTGCAAGTAAGGGAACTGGGTGCTTTTTGTGTGAGAGAGGAAGAGGCAGGACACATCCGGTTTGAAAAGCATGATGATAGAGGAGTGTAGATAACGGGCCTGGGTCCAAACGCTGCAAATTTTATCATGCCGATCATGGAGGTCAACAAGAGGATATTTGTAAGAGACTGGATGTTGGTCAACAGGTTACTTGCACGCTGCAAGTGTAGGGAATACATTTTGAGGGTTATTTCAACAGCAAAAGATCTGTAAAGTGGTATGAGAAACGGGCGGTGTACTGGCAGAAAACGGGATTTTGGGAGTCCGTCCTGTAAGAGTAAGGCCTAAATTCAAGCACGTGCACAAAAAGCTAACATGAGCAACTGATTTGATATTATCCTTTCTTTTTTTTTTCCTTCATTTGTCTTAAATTTACCTTAAATTACCCTCCCTTACCTTAAATTATTTAGTATTTAGTTATCAGCATTGCGTATGATGTTATGAAGGGTACATGACACACCACTAATGTTATATACATCCTGACTTGCAAGTTCTATGATGCCTTTTATGTGGGGGAAACAAGTTGTGCTCTTTAAGATTTGTATTAATAACCATCGTCACTTCTGTACTATCAACAAACCGGATGCCCCAGTTTCCTTGCACACCGAGTCCCACAATACCAATTTTGATCTACCTTTCCTGGTTGCCATAAACCACATTTTACCCCCTACGACCAGCACCTCAACACACCGCCTGTGGGAGAATGCCTTTATTCATGGTTTGAGCGCGAAAATAAAACCTGGCCTTAACCTTCAATAACTCAAACTTCCCTTTTCCTCTGCATTTTCAACACATTTGCGTCCAGGATTCCACCCTATACTTACAGGCTATACAGTTATTATTATTTCAAGTTCCGGAAATGTACGCGCTACGACAGTCAGTTGTGCTCCAGTTTTGATGCTACGCTACGTGTCGCCACTATCTCTTCAAACTTGTACTTTGTGAACACATGAACTTCGCTCTTTTCCTGTATAATAGAAAACGTGTATAGGCACGAAATATAGTGACTTGTTATATGTGAATATGTGTGTGATCTAATACGAAACTATAAGCTGTAAGTATTATCCTTTTTTCCACTTCATTTGTTTTAAATTTACCTTATATATATATATATATATCATCATCATCATCATAATATTCAGCCGTTTTCTATTCACTGCCCCTTTTCTTTCCACATATCTCGGTCTGCTGCTATCCTCATCCATGTAGCTCCTGAAAAACGCTTGATTTCATCTACCCATCTTACATTTGGACGTCGTCTCTTTTCTCTAGGAATCCACTGGAGTACATTTGTCGTCCACCTTCCATCTGTTCGTCTATCTATGGGACCGACCCATCTCCACATCATCATCTTCGCAGTCTTGATTACACCCTCTACCTTTGTGCGCTAATCCATTCATTTGTCTTCCTGTCCCTCATCGTTATTTCTAGCATGCATCTATCCATTGCTCTTTGTGTGACTCTCAGTCTTTGAGTAGTTTGCGCATTCCATGTCCACGTTTCGCAGCCGTACATCATCATAGGTAAGACACATTGATTATAAACTTTACGCTTCAGACACATTCGTAATTTGCTTTTGAAAATAAAGTGTAGTCTTCCAAACGAACTCCACGCTATTTTACATCTTCTATTTATTTCATCAGGTCAATCTTCACTTCGTTCTTTGCAACATGTTGGTTGAACATTACTTTTGTTTTACTTAAGTTCATTTTAAGGCCTATTTTCGAACTCTCGTTCAGTTCTTTCATTCTGGTTTGTAGTTCTTCTGCACTTGAAGCAAACAAGACTATATCATCCGAACCGTAGGTGATGAAGATATTCGCTATTAATTTTAATTCCATCTTCATCCCAGTTTAAATGTTGGAACACTCTCTCCAGGACCGCAGAAAACAGTTTTGGAAAAATTGAATCTCCTTGCCTTACCCCCTTTCCAACTTTAAATTTTTCACTTTCTTGATTTAGTCTAATGAGAGATGTGGCAGTCGAGTAAATGTTTCGCAGTAACTTGATGTATTCACTTTCGATGCCTTGATCTTCAAGTGATTTAAGTACTGCTGCCAAGGAGACAGAATCGAAAACTTTTTCAAAATCTATGAATCCGAAACATAGTGGTAGTCCATATTCATTAGTCCTTTCCATAACTTCACAATGTTTGTATTTGGTCCATTGTGCTAAATCCACGACGAAATCCGGCTTGTTCCCTTCCCTGGTTAAAACCTAAGTCTCGTTCAACACGATTCAAAATAGCTTTAATGAACATTTTGTATAGAACTGACAGTAAACTAATTGGTCTGTACTTTTCGACGCATTCTTTGTCCCCTTTCTTGTGCAACAAAATGATAACATCATTATTCCAACTTGAGGGTATTTCTTTCTTCCTCAGGCACATCGAGAATAATTTAGCAAGTTCCTCTTCGATTTTTTCACCTCCCCATTTAAACATCTCTGCTGTGAGTCCATCTTCTCCTGTTAATTTTCCGTTCTTCATCCCTCGAAGTACTTTATCCACTTTCATTACGTCTGGGACTTCTACATCATTTTCTTTTGAGTCTTCATTTCCTAGTTCTTCCTCGTAGTAGTACAATTCTCTGTAGAAGTTTTCAAATATGTTTATAATTTCTTCCTTATTTCGTGTTACGGTCCCGTCTGGTCTCTTTACTGCAATTATTTGTTTTTTCCCTATCATGAGCTGCTGTTTAGCTTTCTTCAGGCTCTTGTTTTCCTCGATTGTATTTCTAACAAGATTTTCGTTATATCTTCGTACATCTTCTCTTATTTTCTTTCTTACGGTTTTATTTAGTTCTATGTACTCAATTCTCTTTATACAATTTTCCTCTTCTTTCATTTCCCTTCTTTACTTCATCAAGAGTTTAGATTGTTCTGAGATCTTGCTCTTTTTTTCTTTCAGACCCCGCTGCAAAACCTGTCCTATTTTTGATCCCAATCTTTGCTTCGTACATCCTGTCACTTATAAGATATACTCTTTCACACACTCCGGTAGTTGCGTATCTTCCAACCTCGTTTATCTCCTACTCTGTAACCCATGTTCCGCCTTCTACGTTGGTGAAACTAAAACTCCTCTAACATTCCGCATCAATAACCATCGCGACTCCAAATCTCAACTTCCGCACCTCCCCATACCCGAACACACTTCTTATCACGGCTGCACCTTTGACGAAAGCTTTCGAGGCTTAATCCTGAAAGTCTTGAACCCTGACTCACCTGTCACAGTAAGAAAGAGATTGGAGCAGACGTATATCTCTATCTTTTCCGCCAACCATGAACCCGGCCTCAACTGTCTGTAATTCCTTGCAAAGCAGTGCTGTCTTCTTCCTTTCTCTTCCTTCTTCCGTCTCTAGTTGCACTTTTATTTTATTCTATCTTTCTGTACTGTTTCTTTGTTCTCCTCTTCATCTTCATCATAATTGTTTTTATTATTATATATTATTTTGCCCCTCCCCTCCGATTCTTTACCCTCTTATTTCTTCAGGAAGCTCCTTACCTCCTGCTAGTAACCTTTGCACTTTCTTTTCCACTTGGTGTTTTCTCCGACCCATCTAGTCATTTTCCCGCCTCCATAACCTGGCCACACTGTCACCCAGCATCATTGGCAGTATGGCGTTTCCTTAACACCACTCCCGCCACTGTCCGCTCTGTTCATTTTCCTTCCTACCAGTTGAAAACGCAATTGCGAAACGTACTAATTTTTGTAGTGTTTGTGAAGTTTGTGTGCTCCTATCTCAAGATTTCACGAAGTAAGTATCTTTTTTTTTCCTACCTTGTTTACCATCTTATATATATGCGGACTCTCATCCTGTGTTGTTCCGTCCGTCTCCGGCCGCAGCTCGCTTTCTTTCAGCTTTGTTTCCTTCAGTTTGACAACCGAGAAAGCTGAGGGAGTAAATTGAACATTTTGGCATCTCAGGGAATGAAGCGAGTTCAGAAGGTTACGGGGAAGATCATTGCCTCCAGAAGACTATATGTTTGCTAATTGTGTGCAAACTAAATGTCGTCCAGGGGAGTACAACGACTACGTCGGTTTTACTCGGGCTGTCTTTGGAGATTGACGTCAGACAATAGGCATAGTGGGTCAAGAGCACTTGAAGCACAAGGGAAATCAAATGTACGCAGTTAAATAGACAACAAATACGTCTACATTTTAACTTTAGAAATATATTTAAAATATTTTTCTTCTCTTTAGAATATAGAATAGGCATGCGTGTTGTATGTTGTTGAGTGCAGTAGAGTAAAATCATCATTTCAAAGAGACAGTACAAAACAATATGCCGGGAATGTATTGTACAGTTGCTTGCTGTAGAAATAGGCATAGAAATAGGTTTTGGAACTATGATAGAAACACAAATAGAATCAGTTCCAGAAATGAAAATGTTTTTATTTAGACTGAATGTGGACGAAAAAAATCTTCTGCCTTTTCAAAAAGGCACTATACAATCTGTAAATGCTCTTTTAAAACTCCGTAAATACGTTACCATGAAGTACCCGGTTACTTACATCCGGTGCTGTAGTACCAGAATTTTCACAAGATATACCCTGCGATTTTTTTAGTTTATGTATCTTCAAGCGAACCTGTCTGCCTCCCCAGTGCCGATTTAAAGTCCATGAGCGTAACCACAGGATTACGGAAGCTGGAAATGTTTTATTTCGTGCTCTTCTACAAAGTAGATTAATAGATTTAACAATTATTTCATGTTATTAATTTTCATTAAGGAAGCCGTATCCAATCTCAGCGAGATTGAAGAAAGTTTTTGTTAGTTTCAGAATAATACAAACTACAATACTTTTTCCGATAGAGAATGCCAAAGTTGTCTTGAATGACTTAAGTTTCAAGAAAGAGAATTTCTTTGCATCCTATTTTGTTTCGTTTGAAACATAAAATGGCGCTTTTGTTATGTACACTTAAATTTCGCGTCATAAGTCGCCACTCCCATTAAAAAAATTAGTACAGTCAATTTAGCTTTAAAAACGAGCGATGCGGGACAAAATTGCAACAGAAATCTTATGAATGGTTTTCGTAGGATTGAAGTGTTCTGAAGACGATGGTATAAACTAAAGTCTACCATCAGATTCCATCTGATAAGACCCGAAATCACACGAAATATAACATGATGACACAAAATGTGGCATACAACATATTGGACGATGTTTCAGACTTTACAAATGGTCTCACTAGATGACGCTTAGTACTTATCTGTCTGAATTGCTGTAAAGGTGATATTCCGTTCTTCCCCATCCCCAGTGACTCTCTGAATCTGAAACAGTGAAATTCAGCAAGGAAACATGCACTAAATTTGTGATGCTATAGTTGGTTTCTAATTTAATCCTAAACTTGATCCCCTTTGAACTATGCTTAGCATATGTTATACATTTGTGTTTGTTCTCTTCGAACTGCGTTCTCTGTCTGACTGAAATAAAAGATGAAGTACTAATGAAAAAAATGCTTGCTAAGAATCGATAAGTCATATGAGGAGAGGAAGAAGCAGCCTGAGACTCTCATGACGACACTTAATTCTTAGATGTGTCTCCAATATCTGGCGGTGCGGCGTAAATGCTGTTAGTCATCTCGACATTTCTGATATCACTTCTTATGAGAGGTACTGCAGCAAGAATAATATGTTGGGTTTATCTTCATCAGTATAATGTGTTTTTTTTTGTTTTTGTTTTTTACCGATGCTATTAGGTCTTATACACCTGGCTTAAATCCGCTGTTTGCCCATAAATGGCGTTGGTGAGCGTATGAAGCTACCATGGGCACGCCAGACCTATTGTGTGGATGAGTTGGACCTCTGGCAACACGAATCAGTGCACATAATCAGCAAGTGCAGACAACAACACACAGTGTTCCGTTGGTAAGCATGGCTAGTTTTGTGCCAGAAAAAGAACATATGCGGGAAGCTCTGCTTTTCTGCTTCCATTTGAAGAAATCGGCTGCCGACGTGCATCGAATGCTTGTGGAGGCCTATGGTAACAGTGCTTTATCGGAAACAACGTGCCGCGATTGGTTTCGTCGGTTCAAAACGTCAATTTTGACCTGAGTGACAAGAAGCATAAAAATCGGCCCAGGAAGTTTGAGGGCCATCAATTGCAGGCGCTGTTGGAGGAGGATGATACCCAATCGCAACAAATGCTTGCCGAGCAATTGGGCCTTACTCAAGCAGCCATTTCCATGCATCTACGTGCCATGGGAAAGGTTCAGAAAATCGGATAATGGGTGCCGCATGAATTGACCGATCGGCAGCTGGAGAGACGCCAACACACATGCGAAATGTTGCTCGCCAGACAAAGAAGAAAGTCGTTCCTGCATCGGATTGTGACGGGCGATGAAAAGTGGATATATTTCGCGAATCCGAAACGCCAGAAATCGTGGGTTGATCCCGGCCAACCATCAACATCTTCCTTGAGACCAAATCGCTTCGGACGGAAGACGATGCTGTGTGTTTGGTGGGATCAACAGGGCATCGTCTACTTTGAGCTGTTGCATCCGGGTCAAACTGTCAATGCCCACCGCTACCACCAACAACTGTTCAACGTGCACCGTGCTCTGTGTGAAAAAAGGCCGGAGTATCAACAAAGACATGACAAGCTGATATTCCTCCACGACAACGTCCCATCGCACACATCAAAAGTGGTCCAAAACTACTTGGAGACACTTAAGTGGGAGGTGCTACCCCATCCCGCTTATTCACCAGACCTGGCCCCTACAGACTACCATCTGTTTGCGTCGATGGGTCACGCCCTCGCTGAGCAGCACTTCGATTCGTATACAGACGTCCGAAAATGGCTTGATGAGTGGTTTGCCTCGAAAGAGCAGAACTTTTTTTTGGCGTGGTATCCACAAATTGACCGAGATGTGGGCAAAATGTGTAGCTAGCGAGGGAAAGTACTTTGAATAACTTGCTTTGTGCTTTCTATGAACACACCATGTGTTTTGCTGACGAAAAAACAGCGGATTTAAGCTTATACACCTGGTACATATAAGATTATCACCAAAATGTTCCCGTCGTATGTGCTTGGTGCTGTATGGGTGAATCTGGCTTTCAGGTGGCGCTCTTCCATTTCCTTCACCATATCTGCAACTGTCGACTACTCTGCATCCTTTTCTTATAGATATTTGTCAATGACAAAGAATGCATCAAACTGAATTCTGTCTTCAGGTCGCCAGCCTTTATCAGTGGCTCCCAATTAAATGAGCAGGAATTGCTTTTCCAGTACGAAAATTCACACTACACTTTTTTGATAGTGCCATGCATCCGCAGCATGAAGATCTGAGACTGACTATGCGCGCCTCTGCAAAGATTCAGCTTACTCATCATTTCTTTCACCACATACTAGCAGAATGCTCTCATCGAAACTAGACGTTCTTGCAGGAAACGCTTTGTAGCTGTCTCTGTAATATCGATTTATTTGAATACCACAGAGGACAGTCATGCTGAAAGTCAAATGTCAGGTCATGAGAACGTCAAACATGTGGGGTGACCACTGGTTCAGATGTTCCGAGCCTAAATCATGATTTCAGATCTACAAACTTAGCTCGACATCGTTTGTGAACACGCAGGCATACACGCACTTGCAACTGTGATATCTTCCTCTCCTTACGTGACTGATTTATTCCTAGCACGCCGTTTTCCATTAGTGTGGATACTTCATATTTTATTTCAGTCTGACAGAGAACGCGCTTGTTAACGTCTTCCATGATTAATTCTTCATTTATCATAAACGCTATTCCTTCGTTTACAAGGCAAAGCCACTTTTGCTAGCCACCGAAACGACTAACAACACCCATTAAAGAGTTACATCTCAATAGGGAAGGGGTGTATAGGCGAGGAGGATGTTCGGAATTGGGGGTGGTCTAAGTGAGGTGAGAAAACTTTACTTACCCTTTATTTTATTCGATTCATTTAACATGGGCATTATAAACATTATGCTTATAATCATATAGCTGGTTTAAGGATTATGATAATGTCTAATGAGTAATGGACATGAAGTGTAATTTCATACAATAAACATTAAGACGGATGTAAGGATGGATATTCTTGCTCAGGGGCGAATCTGGGAACGATGGTTGACTGATGAGCCATAGTTAGACAGTGATGGAGACAGTGCAGTTATTGAGGTGAAAAATAAGATGAAATACAGTGAAAGTGATATCTCTATGTTGTTATACTGTGGACATTAATGTAGTGACCTGAGTAGGTTGGTTGAAAGTTGATGTTCAGAACTGTACGTGCTGAAAACTGGAGTTGGTTTAGGACCTTGGGTTTTTAAAAGGAGTAGAGGTTTTGTAGGGTAATGGTGATAAAAGAAAGGAACAGATCTATTGGAATGTGTTGTAAGGTGGATAGTATGGGTGGGATGCAGTGTTTGGGTTCTGGAGGTCGGAGTGTTAATACTAAACCGGCATTTCCAGGGGTAGATTCTTGTCGGCGTTTGCATTTATAGCTGTATGTTGGGTGCTGTTTGCCGCAAGTGTTGCATTTGGCTGGTTGGTATAGGTTAGGGTAGTCGTTGGTGGTGAATGGGCCAGTGCAGTAGTTACATTTAAGTGAGTTGAGAGAATTTGAGGTGGGATGGTCGTTATAGTTTTAGCAGTGTTCACATTTGGTATGTAGAGGAAGAGGTTGGGAACAGGAGGGTTCAACACGGTATCACTTTCTGTAAATGTAGACACCATATGTAAGTAAGTCTGTAAGTAAGATGTGAGGATGCGTACCATATAACTATGTGTTACGATTTGTATTTTTATCCTGATGCATTTTGTGAGAATATAGCCTTAGGTATAGAGTTCCTGCTCTATTTCATCGTTTGTTAATTTCGGCTCCAGTCCTCGAATAACAACGGAAAGCATTGGTAGTCTTCGTGGAGATGTTTCGATTTGGAGCATCGAGTCTGGTAAATTGCGATAATGCTCTAAAGATTTCAAAGCCATGTTTGTCAGTTTTGTGAGCAGAAACTTATTATAGAATTTTGTGAGCAGAAAACAATGTGTTAAAGTAGTTGTAGTAGCGGAAAGAAAATCTTTATTATCACTGTGTTCCATGTCATGGTAGGAGTGAGAATCACTTACAGTATGGCTTTTCCTGGCTGGTGGTGGTCGTCTAGAACTGTCATTGGTTGTTATATCTGTTGATTAGTGCCTTTTTTTTTTGTGCTTTTGTTCTTGTTTTCAGAACAAGAAAGTGGATCTTCGTACGACGGGCGCCGAATAAATGTTGAGTTAGGTGATTTTCGTCCAGACTGTTGTTCTTGATTAGACATTATGAACAGAGAGCTAACAGCTGTCAAAAGGATGAGATACGTGTAGACATGTGCCAGTGACTGTCAACGGTGTAGCTATCGTGATGGATGATTGGGAGATGATTATCCGTCAGTGTGCACTGATTGCTATCTGGGAATAACTCGCCCTCTCTGGTAGTGAGAAATGCCGTCAATTCCAATGAAATCGTACACCTAATTGTGTCGCTCGTATGTATTGCTACACAAGGTCCTTGGTAGTATGCTAGCGAAATCCAGTTAGACTAGGTTAAGTTATTCGCTATTCCTAAGAGAGAGAGACATATATAT
>JAGDQP010038779.1:0-18015 GCA_022664845.1 Lepisma saccharinum
ATATTTAACTGTGTATATTTCGTAAACGGCGAAACATATTGAGATTCCGTTTTTATATTTGGTATGAGGGCATTGAATAATATAAGCTAACATCGAGGTCAAAGATCAAATATTTAACCGTGTATAGATCGTAAACGGCGAGACAAATTGAGATTCTGTTTTTCCAGTGATATGTATTTTGGTGTGCTGTCAAATTTGAAGTCAGTTTGCTAACTTCGCCGGCCCCCCACGTGGTCGTAAAATTATGAAACTTATAATGGAATTTATTTTAGTCACGGGAATGTTAAATATTAAAACCGCATGTTACTACCTGATGCCGTTTACGAGATATAATGGTTTTGATTTTTTCAATTTTGCTCTTTTGGCGGTAGAACCATGAAAACCTCAAATTACGTTATTTTTTCAAGCGCAGAATTGACAAATTCGCAGATTATATGTAATTTGGGTCGGTGATGCAGAACGAGGAATTTGCTTCTCTCTACCACCTACCCGTTCCGAATTTTCTCGAATTTTGACATATTACACGCAGAGATGAGAAACTCGCAGATAATGTTATTTGGGTCGGTGATGCCAAATGTAAAATTTTATTTTCTTTACCACCTACTCTTTCCAAGATATAGCGGTTCGAACTATTAATTTTAGCCGCAGAGATGAGAAACTTGCAGGTTATATGTTATTTGAGTCGGTAATGAAGTATGTGACATTTGCCTCTCTCTACCTATTATTGCTTTTAAGATATAGCAATTCGAGTTTTCGATTTTTAGACGCAGATTTGAGAAACTCGTAGCTTATATGTTATTCGGGTTGGTAAAGCAGAATATGAAATTTGCTCCTCTTTACCTATTGTCGCTTGGAAGATATGGCGGTTTAAATTTGTCGAATTTTGACATTTTAGACGCAGAATTGAGAAACTCGCAGCTTATTTGGATCGGTGAAGCCGAATGTGAAATTTTCTTCTCTCCACCACCTAACCTTTTGAAAATATGGGGTTCAAATTTTGCTTTTTCGGTCCCAGAACTATGAAACTCGCAGTATTTGGGGTTGATGATGTTTGCTTTTTACCAACACGGGGATTCCACCTTAGTCTACACTCGTCTCGCGCCAAATACACAAAACCTTGAGTGCGTTTATTATTCCGTAGCTGTCCATATATTCGCCAGGCTACAGGAAAGTAATTGTAATAATTACTATATTCACAACTATGTTGGTAAAATTAATGCAAGACTCGCATTTTTCTTAAAAACTCAACTAAGCAATTACAACAAATAATATTTTCCTTGTTCTTTGACGACAAGTACACGTTCGGTATAGTATTCCATAATTGTACAGAAAATTGAAAAACTCAATATTCATGTCGCGATTTGCTGGTAAATTACATACCGACGCGGTTGGCGGAGGTATTAAATGTGAAATTCCACGCTATCTCTTCAGATTGTACTTTAATGACCAGTCCTTATGATCAAGTGGTTGTGGATGTACTGTATTTTCTCGTTTGACAAATTGCTGTTTTCATAATTATTCGTTTGTTGGGAGTATGCGTTGAATGCACGAGTCCGGCGAATATTGAATTACATTCGGAGAATATTGCTTGCTTTCCTTTACCTAGTTTTAATTTTCATGCACAATTATCTACCCTTTCTAAAATATGGCGGTTCATATTATGAAAACCTCAAATTATGTTATTCGGATTGGTAATGCTTGCTTTTTCCAAAATAGCAAAAATTACATAGGGCTTCCACCTTAGTCTACACTGTAAATAACCTCGCCTGGCGCCATGGAATATTAGTGGTGGTTAAGAAGGCCTGTAGTGAATAAAACACCTTAAATGTGTCTATTATTTCGTAACTACTCATATAATCATCGGGGCTGCAGCATAAAGTGACTAGCAAAATTATTCGGACCCTGTAGTGTTTGTACAAAATATGAAATTTATTATAAATATAATTTGTTACAGCCAACAAAAAACAAAATAATGTTATCTTCGGATGACGTGTGAGACGTTTGCCAGCTGCATTTCGGTGTTTTCTAATTTGAATTGGTAAATAAGACATACATATACCGTTTTAGACCCTGTATTAGTAGAATTCACCCTAATATCAAATGTTTGTTGCTTTAAATGGCTAAATAAAACATACGAAACGTGTGTGAGACGTCTTCCGACTCATGTTTTGACAATAGTTCGTGCTTTCTGCCAATAAAGTACCACTTCGGAGGGTAATATTTAGCTATAAAAAACATATTTTAGCATGTAATTCAGGTAGAAAATAGTCTTTCAACTGTAACTTAATGATAATGTATCGTAGAAAAGAATCAATTGGGGAATATTTTAAGATTTTATAGGGTAGAAAGTGACAAATGTGAATACGCCGCCTCGTAAACAATTTTCTCAGAATAAAGTTGTGGACTTTTTGGTGTTTGAATCTATATTGTGAAAAGTGACATTGTTTAAGTAAAAGCAACTGTAATGAAACACAAAACGGCTTAATTAAAAACCCGTATTTGGTGAAAGAGACATTACATCATAATCTCTGAGGTGCCACTGAAATTCGAAAATAGTCGGATAATGTCACATTGGAGAGAGATTGCTTAGATTTTCTCGGGAAGGAACTTACGCAGGTGTATATTAAATAAGGAATTAAGGTTAATTGATTAGATATGTCTGTATTTCACGCTTTGCGACCACATGGGGTCAATATTTAAGTTTTTGTAGCATGTATTGCAAGGGGAAAAGAATGAATTTACATAATCGCGAAATTGATTGAAAACTGATAATTGCGAAATACCTTCTAGCCTCTGAATTGTAATTCTGTATACAAGATTCGGTAGAAAGACAAGCAGTGTTTGAAGTACTTTAAATGAAACGAAAGCTAGAAAGGACTCATTTTACCAGAAGAAGGATACTTGAAAAGCAAACTGACAAAATGTGGTCTATAGGAACGCTTGTTATTTCGATTGAACTGTTTTGTACCCCATAATTTCATTTATACATGTCTTTCTATTCCTGACTAAAATGATATTAAACTAAAATACTTTTTATAGTATTTGTGCATGTATAGATAGAGTGAAAAGAATGTATGACTATCTCTGCAATTACACGGGAAATTGCTTGTCGGCTGATATCTTTACCTAGTTTTTTTAGACTTACTTATGCATGTCCAAAACCAGCCTCGTCACTAGTATGGATAGAATATGAAAATCTTCAGAGATAAACTGCAAAAGGTATATTTGAGTTAGCCATAAAAAGCCTCTTACAAGACCATATACACTGTCACACTAGGTAATAATTGGTTGATTACTGTTCGTGGTAAAATTGTTACCTTATTTTTCTTAAAACATTTTTAAATCATAGAAATTATCATGCGTAACCACATGAACATAATACGGAGGACCTTTCTTGTTTTTTAGAGGGCCATTCAAATTAAAGAAATATACTGTTCTGGCACATAGATTGGAGCGAATTCTAGGTGTTTTTAAGATGTTTCTCTATAACAGTATGGACATTATTGCCTTTATTTTGAGAGTGCCCATGTATGACGAATTTGTATTATTCGGTATTACAAATTCGCGAGGATTTAAGTATCCATGAAAATTGAGTCAGATTACAGCACTAAATTCTTTAATTTCTTAGGTGTTATCCTTCTTTCAGTTCTCAAAGTAGAAATTACTGTAAGTGCGACTGGACTTTTCGGGGCCCTTATGGCCGGTGAACCCGGAGCACCACCCCGGCTACCCCTGCCTAGTTACATCTTACGGCACTTTATGAAACCTCAAGTAAAACCAGTACCTTTGGCAACCCTGCCATGTGGCTGATGTCACTTCTAAACAAGGAATTAGTTCGAAACTTTGCCGTACGCACAGATGAATCAAACTACTAATAATTCAATTTAATATTTACTAGATACTGGGTTCAATGACATGTATATACGTGTTTACGTATAAGAAAAGATATAAGGGTCAGTATAGGAGAAAAAATATTTCTCGTAGTTTTTCAGTAAAAACCCAAATTTTGGGGAGAAAAAAAAACTGTTTAAAAACAGGCCCACCTTCTCATCTCTAGCATTGACTCATGATCTAGGGGAGTTCTGTATTGAGATTTTCATACTGACTTTCGGTATGTTTTGCATACTGACAATTATCGACATACCGAACGATACTGAAATACCGACATACCGAAGTACTGAAAATACCGAAATACCAAACGATATCAATATACCAAAATACCAAACAATATAAGAATATCGAAATACAATGATATTGAACAATATGGAAGTACGAAGAGGGGGGCAAACAACCTTTGAACACGTTGTTTGACATATTTAATTTTGGTTCCTCATACTCAGAGAGACAAATAACAGGAAAACTTTATGGCACATTTAATTTTTTTATACATGGGCCAGTCTAGCAACTTTGGACTTCGCCCCTCCCGATTCGCTCTTTAGCTGTTAAAATCCAAACCATGTCCCTGCCGGGACCCGAACCTGGGACGTTCACGACGATGACCTATCGCCGCAGACCGCTCGGACATATGGATAGGAACATATACAGCTCGCCGAAGAAAATGACGTATTTCATTGTCACCTTAAAACAAGGACAGGAACTGGGTGGCTATCGTTCAAAGGTGCCCCCTAGGGGGTAGGTTTGAACAAGGCTAGGACAGCTTTGAACTCATCCTTAATTTTATGACAAGATCATTTAATTTCTTAGTAAATGCTTCAAGATACAAATACAGAAGAGAAGAAAGTAAATTAAAGTTTTACTAGCCATACAAAGAATATAAACTAGGCAGTTGTTAATAAACGTTGAACGTACTTGCTTGCTTCTTTTTTTATTGAGGTTATGAGGATTGCATGACCATTAGGTTTGCATAAACTTTGAACTCGTACAAATTTTGTTTAAAATGTTACACATAGCCTAACTGAAATGCTTTTACACTGTTGATATGTTGCAAACCAATTTTTCTTCTCAACAGTAAGTTTTAGCTGTAGGGACATAAGTTGCTACCATATTCAAATCTACACCACTCTTTTTGTTCAGAGCTGCCCCAAAACGTCCAATTACGCACATTTTGATATTATGGAAGAAGAAGGGTTATTTAGCAAGCAACAAGGACAATTTAATGCGCGAAGGAGTATAGTTACTTCTTAAGTTAACATGGAAAGATATGCAACAGTTCTCTTCTCGCCAGAAGATTACAACCTCTGAAATAGAAAACTTTGGTAAACTTCATTTTTATATGGGCCAGTCTAGTAACTTTCGACTTCGGCCACCCACACCCATGCCCCTGCCGGGACTCGAACCCGGGACCTTCGAGTCGAAGGCCTACCGTCGCGAGAATTTTACTTTGGTACCCACAAATTACATCAAGTACCATACATCGCCAGATAAAGTACACAAATAGTGAAAGCAAATGACAGCTGTGTGGCATGATGTTTGCAATTTATAAATGTTGGACAAAAAAATCGTTTTATCAATTGAAAGTTGTCTACACTGTTCAAAGGTGTCCCCCGTTCCAATGGGTCCCCTCCCCTACTCATGTATGTATGTATTTAGGGGGTTGGCCTGGATCCCCACCCCGAAATGCCGTTTAATATGCAAAAAATAGTATCATTTTAGGCGTAATTATCTATATTTACGGTTGTAATTCCTTTTTCATAAGAACCTTGTGTTAGATAAACCTTGAAATTAATACAGAAAATTTTACAACCGCTGCGACTAGGACTCAAACCCGGACCTGCCAGTTGCCGGCCGGGTATGCTATCCATTACACCAGCGCGGCACATTAACTCTCTGTGTGTACAGACTACTCCTCACACCTTAACAATCTTCCAGCCAAAGTATCTGGTTACGAAGTCAATACACCCCATACATTTCAAGATTTTTATTGAGGAATTTGTTCTGCAACCGTGCAGTTCGAAATAATATATGTAATTCCTCTTTTCACAAGAACCTTGTGTTAGGTAAACATCGAAATTAATACAGAAAAATTGACAACTACCCGGTCGGCAGCAAATGGGTGCAAATGTCAGTCTTTTAACCTTGCCAGTGTAATAACATACTGTGTATTTTGTATAATAATAATAATATAGTGTAAATACGAGAGATAAGCAATGACATATTGGCGATCTCAAATAAGAAAAGAAGAAAAATAAGACTGACATGAGATAGTTGTTTATTCATATTACAGAATACTATATTGATAACAAACATTAACGCACAGATTCATTTGGAAATCAAGAAAGAGCACGCATCTTGATAAATTATTATGCTGTAATAAGGTATTTTGAATTTATTTTTTAAGACCTTTAGGCAACTCAGACTCAGACCATATTGATGATAATGGAAAGATTGGTGAAATGAAAAAAGTGAGAGGAAACGGGAGAACCCCAAGTAAACCCACGCACATGGTGTTTGTTCACCACAAAGCTCACATGGCACAAGGAGAGCTTGAACCTACGAACCAAAGCACCAGAGGTGAGCGCTCTAACAACTGAGCCACCGCGGTCATCTTTAATCAGGTACTATTTGGGCCTTTCATGATAATGAAAACACAGTTGCTGTAGCTTTGCAGACTTCACATGGAGTCAATTAACAAAGTCAATAACCCAACGGCAGTTTTGACGATGGAATAAAATCCAGCAGCAAAATGCATTTCAGAAACATTTCGATGTAATTCGAAAACTGCTGAGTAGGATGGACAGATCCGGTCCAATGGATTCGTCCGATTTCGGTCGTAGATTCAAAGATTCAGAATTCAGATTTCGTTATTATGATGCATCTGAAACTACGATGGTAAATTATGAAAGGCCCTGGCCAATACCTTCCCCATCCTTTGCCTACCTCATCCCGGCCGAGCCAAAGAAGAAATAAAGAAAGAAAGGAGAGAACTGCATTTTGGAATGTTATTTATGGAATTTAGGCATCTAAGGCTCAGGCAGGGGAAGGGGAGGGGAAAGGATTCGGGAAGGTGTCGGCCAGGGTCTATGTTGAAGGTGCCAGCCCGGCATTTACCTTGTGTGAAACCTGTCAGGATGGTCGAACACTGGGATCGAACTCTCAATCTCCCGAACCCTACGCCAACGCTCTACTACTGAGCTACGGTGGCTCGGTGAGAGAGAGAAAAAAACAGAGCCAGCTTTGTCTCTCTCTTTCCTTTTCCTTCTTCTTCCTTATTTTTCGGAGAGGGAGAGAGACAGAAAGAGAGAGGAGTAGATAGAGAGAGAGGCCGGGATAAGGTAGGCAAAACATGGGGAAGGTATTGGCCAAGGCTTCCATAATTTACCATAAATAAAGCCAATTTAATTCAATGTATCTGAAACTCGAAAAATATATTTTATTGAAATAGTTGTCTAGTTGATTGTTATTGTTTTTTGAATTTAATTGATAGGAACATTTGTAATGACTTTTATTTTTTCCTAAAATGCATGCTTTATTTCTCAGAAGCAAATTACGTAATCTGGAAAAAGGAGTTTCTTATTTTTTATCTTGCTGCATGCTTAAAAGGGAAGAGAGGAGGACATGTTTTTGCCTTGCTTCTAAGAGTGCAATGTTATTACATAGTGACTGATAACCACGTCAAAGAGCAAAGGATAGTAACGGTTGGCGATGTGGAAGGTTTTTTTTAAGAGACAAGTAGGTGCTGTCGATTATTTGATTTCCTTTTATCACTCCAATATATGTATTACTAACAGACTATTAAAGGACTGGTTTCAATGGCACTATTCTTGCAGTTCATGTATAAATTAGCAATTTTTCTTTCTTTCTATGGTTCTGTTTTCCCTCTCTCACCCCAAAATACTTCAAAATGAAGAATAAATGAAACCAAGATAAGACTTATCGTTTGCTAGCCGAAAAAATCCCCAAAAATACGTAGGACAGGGTGTCCACAAGCAGAAAAAATCAGGAAATATAAGGAATTTCAAGATTTACCAGAAGAAGTCAGGAAAATTATTAAATATGAAGTCGAAAGTCAGAAAAAAGTACAAAACCTACCGTTGCGTCAGGAAATTTAGCCTCAAGGGCTCATATCCGTCTGAAGATGCCAGAACATCCTTTTCACAAAGCTTTGGATCTCCAAGACAAGCAGTGAATTACCAGGCTCGATGATTTCTATGCTTCCCTTCTTTTAAACAACAACAACAAAAAAAACTCATCACTTTGGAAAGTGATAGAGTCGAGTTTGATATTTTCCCACGGAAATGCTACAGTTGAGGGTGGTTTCTATATCAACAACTCTGCTCTCATTGAAATCCAATGTGAACATACAATAATAGCACTGACGAGAGTGCATGATGCTGTTATCAATTGCAAAGGAATCCATAGTACTGTCATCATAAGGAAAATGCTCATATATGCAAGATCTACTCGGGAGCGATATAAAGATTTTCTGAAAACACAGCGTAATGCTAAGAAAAAAGAAGATAATAATTCTGTAAAAAAAAAGGAAGATCATGAATAAAATAAGGAAATTGGAAGATGAGCAAAAGAAGTTTGGAAAAAATCTGGAACGGAGCAAGACGAGCTTTCTCAGAAAATCAAACTTTTGCGGAAGCCGCAAAATTAACATCTGTTTATATTGTTGAAACTTTTGATTTCGTTCTGATGATATTAATTATTGCAATAGTCTAATATTCATTGTTTATATTCATAGAATTTATTATATATATGTTGTAGTTGTTAGCAATTTCTTTGGCTTGACTTACATAACATGTTCATGACGGAAAAAATGTAAATTTGGGTTATTTTAATCAGCACACTTGCAAAATATTTTAGTAAAAACTTTGTTCCTGTAATTTTATTGTAAAAGAAGTAATAAAATCATAAAATTTGCTACTCAGGTGATAGATGGGCAGCTATGGGGCTGGTGGAGGCTGCATGTAAAAGGAAACAAAGTATTTTGCTAAAGTTAAAATTGGATAGTCTGAGAGTCAGCAATGTTTTAAAAATCTGGTCTGGAAGTAAGGAAATGTCATGAAATATAAGTTCACAAATTTTGTGGGCACCTTGTACGAATTAGGAAAGGGTACGATGATGTGTCAATGCCCCAGTTATCCGAAACTCAGATCCGGATTGCGATAATTGTGATTATACGTCAAGTTTTGGAGCGTGTCTATGCTTGGCCCTGGCCTGACCCGGTGACCCAATT
Organism: Lepisma saccharinum; assembly: GCA_022664845.1. NCBI lineage: Eukaryota > Metazoa > Arthropoda > Insecta > Zygentoma > Lepismatidae > Lepisma > Lepisma saccharinum. The sequence goes on from JAGDQP010038779.1 coordinate 9,143, forward strand.
TAGGTCTCCTCACCCGGAGAACAAAGTAGAGTATTTGATTATTTCCTTGCGTTTCTGGGGAGACCGAGATCGCAGGTGTTACCCCTCAGAGCATGAAAATTACGAAACTAGAGCTCATTATTCTCAGACGACACCGGGTTAATCGGGTCAAGTTTTAAACCGGATCACGTATGTCCTAGTCAGGGCGGGTCACCAAAACTTACTTGGTTTCAGCTCTGCCGCGCTACTTCCTCTATATAAGTTATTAGTATTATTTATTTTTTCAGAATTTCATAGGAATTCAGTACTTCAATATTTCGATATTGTTAAGTGTATTGATACTGTTCGATATTCCTCCAGCATGCCAGGAGACGTAAGCCCGACATCGGCATTTGGTCGACGAAGCTCGGCCGACATCGGGTTTTGGGCGGGGTTATGCCTCTATGCCGAACCCAACGGCGGCCCGAAAGGTGGACCGACGACACCGACGGCGACTCGTAAAACGGCCCGAAGGCCAATCGCGACTTATGAATAGCGCCGACCAGGCACATATCCAGAATTTTGTTTTCGGAGGGGTTCAAGGGCTTCTCAGGGGTCTAAGGTGTGTCTGAGCATGGAATGGAGTATGTATAATTAGCCAGAAGTTATACTATTTTCCCATGAAACTATGAGTTTGGGGGACCCACACCTAAATACGTCCCTGGCGCCGACCATTCTCCGGCTACTAGTTGGTCGGGTCGCCGTCGGGGTCGGCATTTTTCTTGCTGGGTCTTTATATCGATATTTCGGTGTTCTCGGAATTTTGATATTTCGGTATCATCGGAATATCGTTATTTTCGGTATATCGGTAATTTCGGTATATCGGTATTTTCGGTATATCGATATTTCGGTATGGATGATACCGAAGTTTCGGTATTCCAGAATACTGATACCGATTTCGGTATATCGATATTTTTGACAGCCCTATCATGATCTGACATCTGTGAACACTTGACCACTACAGTTGTATATTACTGTTTACTGCACTACTTGCATGTTTCATTCTCACTATCAGTTTCAATGGCATTCTCTCTCATTCATAACAAGTACATTAATAGTTTATTGAATATATGAGAGCTCGGAGAATAGCTCTGACTCCTATTGCTTACGCAACCACGAATTTTTACAAAAATCATTCGGCAAATGGAATTTGTTTGAGATATCGGAGAGGATCAACTTTTGGGCCAATCCAAGCGGAGCGATATATCGACTTGCGCAAACGAATTGTTGTTACTTGCTGGAATGTGAAGTTCATGCACATTCCGGCCCACCTTTCTGGGAATCCTTTAGTTCCTTTCGGGGAGGCGTTGCGCAGCCATCGCACAATTACAAAATATGTATTGTTCTAGAAAGAGCAGGTTGGAAGTCTTCGCAGTTCTATTGTTAACGGTATTGGAAATGTCAGACTCAAGATTTAGATTCCCACGATTTCGGCAGCACGTAGCTTCGAAACTAGTTTCAAAGACCGGGAAGAAAAACCAGAAATTAAAAAAAAAGGAAAATTTTGTTTACATTGGATTAGACTGGAAATGAAAAACGACCTTAAATGTTTGTTGTCCGTCTATCTTTCAACACTAACCATTCATCCCAATATGGCTACTACTCTCTACGTTCGCCTAGGTGAAGAAACACTCCTGGCATCATGTTACTGTTTCTTGCGTTGAACATGATGTGAGTCGCGTACAATTAAAATAAATCTAATCTTAATCTATCCTATTTCCCATGTGTTTGAAAATGCTGAAAATGGGTACAACAAAAAGAGTCTAACCTGAATTTCTAACGTATGTTCTTGAAATATTGAGAATGCAAACGAAAGCAAAATGTAATTGTTGAAAAGTGGAAAGAAAAAAATTGTTGTGTAGCGAAACCAAGAGAAACAAATACGCTATCACTGGTCAACCGGCCACCAGTTTTCACAGTGCCTTGAAAGTAGTTCAACAGAATACCTATAAATGGGAGTGCATGGAAGGCGGACAGGTCATGAACATTATTTCCTCGAGAGCGTCCACTACTCTCTACCATAAACGTCAAGCTGTACGTAACGCTACTGGAGTAATCGGCTAGTATCGAAATATGGACGCCAAAGTAAATAAATATTAACCTCTATTGCGGACTACCAGTCTAATCCAGTATGGGTCAAATTTTCAGTTCTTATCCAGTTTTATATATATATGTTAACACTGTGTGACCGTTTCGTCGTTTATGCCTCTTAATTCTTGAGTTATACAGGTACCGAACTGTGTAAGTAAATAATATTTAGGTTATTGGCAAGTATTAGTTCATAAATAAAAAACGGGCCACAAAGCGATAACAAGCGTAAAGAACTGAAAATTAGGTCGATATTGCTTTAGACTAGAAGTGAAAAGTTGGGGTTAACTATCCTCCGCTTCCTGGCTTCATATATTCATTAAATTTTTAATGGATCCAATCAGTCTAGTACAAACAAAATGCAGATTTCTTTTTTACGAATTAATTGACCAGCTCTAACACCATCTTGTTCCAAATTCGCGTGTTCCCACTGTAAATACAATGATCAAACAGGGTTTTCTCTACGCTTGAAATTAACAAGGAGGTACGTCATCACTTGAGCACAGGGATTGGATTACTAAAAACTAGGATGTATAGAAATAAACCAGGGCTGAGGGAGTTGGGAGGCGTGTTTCGGGTGGGCATACCCGAAAATGCTGTTAACATTCTATTCCACCTTAAATTTTCCAAATCCCTGTGCTGGTAATTCACAGGTTCGAGAGATCGTCGACCAAACCACCATTTGCCGCAGATGCAGTGGTGCAGCGGTAAGACTTTGGCTCACTAAATAAAACATCCGGATTCCAACCCCACCGGGCAGTAAGATTTTTTCTTTTTCTCTTTCAAAATAATGTTCATATGTTATTAATAATTGCTTTCTTGCATTTTTCATACATTATCTTCAATTAGTAACCATTGGAACGTGGGGGTTAGGTAAGATTAGGTGCGGTCGTATATTTACTGGTTCCACTCTGAGAGCCTATCAATTAGTACTTTTAAAGAAAATGTAAACAAAATATGCACGAAAACTTATTTAACACATTTTTCTGTTACTCGCTTGAAATGTTTGTTTTCTTCATATAAAAATAAACAAGGACTTAATTAGACTTTTCGTTTGAAGTAGTTAATTTTGTGAGATGTCGACAAAAAAACTATTATGAGGTAGTCTTTGTCATTTAGCATTTGTTTCTCTTCATCGTCACGTCCGTAGCCATTATTCGTCCGTCTTATCATCTCTTTACATTTCGCTGAAAGGTTTATGCCATTGACCTCTCTCTAAAATGATACTGGATTGCTCGATATCATTTAAATGTTAATGAATATATCTAAGGGAGCAGAGGGGTCATTTGATCTCGATACTCCACTTCCACTCTGGTCCAATTTTTTAAATTCTATCTACGTTTTTGTTTATGTTTGACCCGCTTTTTAAATCATATTTTAATTCTTGCAAATAACGTGAGAATGGTTTACAGTTATACGTTAAAAGTATGGAATTATATTATTTTTTTAACCTTCGTATATGCAAGCTAAAAAGTTGGTATTCGTCATATTGTACTTACAGGGGGCTTCAAATGACGGATCCCGGTACAGATATTGATCCCAAAGCAGTTTCTCACAGACCTACACGAATTGATTCGACATCAAGACTACAAAGAAAGAAAACTAAATTGTACTAAGAGCACGGTATTCAGCAGAAACTATTAAATATAGCACAAAAATCCAGAAATGTGTATGATTCTTCTACGTACGATTTATATGTTTCATGCATAGTGCTCGACAGTTGAGAGAGCGTACATTTGATTAAATCGAATCCTTCTCTGTTGCCCCTTTCATCTTGTTTCGAAACTAAAAAAGCATAGACATGTAATGTGGGTTCATGCTAACATAAGTCGTATTCGCATTTTAATGTTTTATTTATTGATTGAATTGTTTACTAATTATTTTCACTCCTGTTGGTGTGGGGTGACTAAAATACCATGGCTCCAATGATAATCGTACTGCTATTACTACAGCAGCAACGACTACAACAACAGCTACTACTACTACTACTACAAATACTGCTACGTCTTGTCAAATTAGGAAGATGTGTAAAGTTTTGTTGAGATATGTTGAAAACTGGAGATTTGAGATATTTTGATAAACTCAAGTATATATGGATACAAATTTTGGTTTCGGACATGCTCTATGTTCTTCATTTTATCAAACTGTAAATTTTGCAAAGTTCTATTGAGATATACTGAAAGTTGTGGATTTGAGATATTTTGACCAAACCTCGTATATATGGGTCTTTTTTTGTTTCGTGCGTATTCTATGTTCTTCGTCTTGCCAAATTAGTAAATTGTGCAAAGTTTGTTGAGATATATTAAAAATTCTGATTTTGCGATATTTTGACCATCCGTCGTATATATTGGTCAAATTTTGATTTCGGACATAATCTATTTTCTTCGTCTTGTCAAATTACGAAGTTGTGCAAAGTTTTGTTGAGATATGTTGCAAAATGTTGACTTCCGATATTTTGGTCAACCCTAGTATACATGGGTCAAATTTTTAATTGTGACGTACTCTATGTTATTCATCTTGTCAAATCACTAAGTGGTGCGAAATTTGGAGATATGCTGAAAACAGTGGATTTGCGATATTTTAACCAACCCTTGTAAATATGAGTCATGTTTTGTTTCGGGCGAACTCTATGTTTTTCGTCGGGTGAAATTACTAAGTTGTGCGAAGTTTTGTTGAGATGCGCTGAACATTGTGAATTTGTGATATTTGACCAAACTTCGTATATATCAGTTAAATTTTGTTTCGGCCGTACTCTATGTTCTTCGTCTTGTCAAATTACGAAGTTGTGCAAAGTTTTTTGAGGTATGTTGAAAATTGTGAATTTGCGATATCTTGACCAAACCTCGCATATAGGGTCAAAATTTGTTTGGGCGTACTGTATGTTCTTCATCTTGTCAAATTACTACGTTGTGCAGTTTTGTTGGGATACATTGAAAATGGAGGATTTGAGATATTTTGACCAACCCTCGTATATATCAGTCAAATTTGGTTTCGGCCGTACTCTATGTTCTTCGTCTTATCATATCAGGAAGATGTGCGGAGTTTTGTTGAGATACGTTGAAAATTGTCAATTTGCGATATTTTGACCAAACCTCGCATATATAGGCCAAATTTTTGTCTTGGGCGTACTCCTGTATGTTTTTTCTCTTGCCAAACTAGTAACTTATGCAAAGTTTGTTGAGATATATTAAAAATTCTGATTTTACGATATTTTCATCATCCCTCGTATATATTGGTCAAATTTTGATTTCGGACATAATCTATTTTCTTCGTCTTGTCAAATTACGAAGTTGTGCAAAGTTTTTGATGTATGTTGAAAATTGTGAATTTGCGATATCTTGACCAAACCTCGCATATATGGGTCAAAATTTGTTTGGGCGTACTGTATGTTTTTCATTTTGTCAAATTATTAAGTGTGCAAAGTTTTGTGGAGATATGTTGAAAATTGTGATTTTGCGATATTTTGGCCATCCCTCGTAAATATGGGTCAATTTTTTGTTTCGTGCGTATTCTTTGTTCTTCGTCTTGTGAAATTACTAATTTGGGCAAAGTTTTGTTGAGATATGTTGAAAAATGTGAATTTGCGATATTTGACCAACCCTCGTATATATCAGTTAAATTTTGATTTCGGACGTACTCTATGTTCTTCGTCTTGTGAAATTACGAAGTTGTGAAGAGTTTTGTTGCGGTATGTTGAAAATTGTGAATTTGCTATATTTTGACCAACCATCGTATATTTTGGTCAAAATTTTGCTTTCGCGCGTACTCTATGCTCCTCGTCTTGACAAATTAGTAAGTTGTGCAAAGATTTGTTGAGATATGTTGAAAATTGTGAATTTACCTTATTTTGTCTAACTCTCGTATATATGGGTCCAAATCGTGATTTTGTGTATAATCTATCGCAGTTCAAAGGTTTTTGTTAAATAACCCATTATTATCATTAGGTTAGTTGACAACACTGAACCTCCTTTAACTAGTTACAGGAAGATAAAGACAAAAATGTAATCTGATGATGTAATTAGAGCAGGAACTCCGCTCGAACAGTTCGAGCGCTCGGAACTTTTTGAACGCTCGAAACCTATTCACGCTTCAAGTTGGTCGAAGTGGATTTTTTGCCAGTTCTCCCACGTTCCCAGCGTGACTGCTTAGGGCTTCGGATTTCGAGCGCTCGAAATCCGCTCGTTGCACAGCTCTAGTTAGAATAGAGCTATGAACAAGACTGGTTCGTGATTTTTCAAGTGACACACAAGAGTATCATACTGACGTTTACTTCACTGTTCGGGTCGACGAAAATTTTCAAACAAACTGGCTGCCAATTTCCCAGATAGTACGCTAGTTTAAACCAACTTTCGACTAGCCATGATTTTTCCTTACAGTTGGATTACGAAGTGGACCGCCGTGGTTAAAACATCCAAAGCTAACCAATGGTTAGTCTTTTTTATACAATTTGAAAATGCGTATTCTGTACTGTATCTAGAAAAACAAAAAAAGTTACTCTATAGTATTTTTAAAAAATATAAGCCCGCCACGAATCGAACCCATGCCTCCGTAATAGCTTTCCAAAACCTTACCCACTACACCAAACCGGCAAGTGTCAAATATCGCTTTTCAGTGTTCTTTATAGCAGCGCGCCCACGAGTCAAAACACGCGTCTAAGTCCACATTGTTTTTCCCCTAACCAGTCGTGCCACTTCAAATTAAATTATTGTTCTTTTCTTTCATTATACGCAATAAAGACAAAAAACAACAACAAAAAAACAATATGTCATCGCCTCGAGCACATATAACTTATTCTTTAGGTAGCATATTCAAGAAAGGTGTGTGTGTGTGTGTGTTTTTGTTGTTGTTGCTCGTTCATTTAAAAGTGCCCGCGCGCGCGCGTGTATGTATATATATATATATATATATATATATATATATATATATGTGTGTGTGTGTGTGTGTGTGTGTGTGTGTGTGAGAGAGAGAGAGAGAGAGAGAGAGAGAGAGAGAGAGAGAAACCTCCCACCTAATGAAAATTATTCATTTCCCAGATATACCCTAGTTTACGCCACGTTTGTACAAGTCTTGTTTTTCCCCTTGACGTCCAGGTATACATGAGATAAAATGTCCTTCAATCCTACTTTACACTCGATAAAGTGACACAACTATGGTTTCGCCCCCTCCTTGATCATATAAATGGGCAATTCTCCGCCAAATGTGTATTTTCATGTTCCGTGAGGGTGGGAGTTTGAAAACAAGCTTAAAAAATATAATGCTTTTCCACATAGCTAGTGTCATGTGATGAAAGTTTTCGTACGTTTGAACATTTTATAAAGAACTTCAAGGTCCCGTATTTTGGTAAAAGAACATCACGCCACGGTCAGTCGTGTTAATGATCAGGATTAAGAAATCATACAACACGTAGTTGGATGCAATGACCGGAGGACACTCGCACTCGAAAACCCAGAATTGACCAATGCGAAAGGTGAATTACATTGAGAGGAAATTTCCTAAAAGCTTGGTAATCAGATCGGAGTTGTAAAGTAAAATTGGAATACTCACGCAATGTTTGGTGCGGACATGTTCAACAGGGTAGAAGTATACGCAAATTTTCTACTTTTATGTATACATGGCAACACTGAAAATGAGAAACATGTGGAGGTATTTAACCACGCAGTCATTTTTCTAGCCTGTTCGAGAATGTTTGTGAATAGGTTGCTGGTTATACGTTCAAGGGCAATTAAGTTTTTAAGGTAAATATGTATTTATTATTTCACTTTCGCTTACTCTAGTTCTAGAATGCAGCCATTTTGGGCGGCATCTTAGAAAACAGGAAAAAGATAGAACCAAGAATTGGCCTTCCAAAAAATTGGGAATCTTTAAACTATAAATCTTAGCCAGCAAGTTGAAGTTAGCATGAAAATTGAATTGGAAATCGTGTGACACAATACTATTACTTTGCTTCTGGTCTATGACATTTGATGAAATGATCTTTTCCCAGCAACATAAATGGCCTTGATAATCATAGAAAATATCACAGAATGGGAAAATGCATTTCCATTTAAAAGTATTGCCTATTTATTACATATTGCCTATGTATTGTCCACTTCGAAAAAACTCTTGCCTTGAAGAAATACAGTTCAAGAAAATTATGTTAAAAAATTAAATTTAACTCGGTTTCGGTTTTTCCTGACGATTGTCTTGGGGATAAATTAGGAACATATCCATCTTCACTATTGTGTAGCAAGCCAATATCGCTTGTTTTGTCTACATAAAAAATATTTCTCACAGACATTTCACAACTTGGGTGAGTTTCCGCAATGTTGCTCCAGAATGAGTCATTGGTTCTTCTTGCTGAACAGCTTAACACCTAACTTGTTTTGAATGTACATTTTGTTTTAATGCCTTTGGGCAATTTTGTCTTCAGCCGAATGGATGATGATGGGAGATTGGTGGAGGATAAACGGAGGCGGGTGAAGAAAATGAGAGTACCCAGGCAAAAGCCGCGCACCCTTTATGTCCACCACCAAGCCCACATGGGACGAGCCGGGATAGAACCTAGGACCCCACGCACCAGAGGTCAACCCTCTACCACCGAAACAACACTCAACACTCTGCCTACATTTAGTTTCGAAGGCAACCAACAACTATATAGGATATGTGGTCCCATGTATTATTACAGTCGCATTAACTTCGTCGACAATCATTTTGTCGACAAATCATTTTGTCGACAGGTATGTTTCGTCAATTCATTTTGTCGACAAGTACGTTTCGTCGACAGATCA
>JAGDQP010038780.1:0-18015 GCA_022664845.1 Lepisma saccharinum
ATTATTACGAACCACCATACAATTCGCTTTCGAAAGGTCGTGGGTGTTCGCCCACCGGCCGCCCATCCTACTGTATGATGAGGTTTTTCCAGGGGTTTCTCCTCAGTCACACCAGGAAAACGCCGGGATGGTACCTACAAACAAGTTTTAGATGACTACCTTGCAACACCTTCCGGGCTGAGCCTGAGATTCCTAAAGGCCTTAAATAAAATTTAAGAAAAACACTACGCACATTTCAAATAGCTGTTTGGCATGTTTTGTTTGTCACGTTGTGCAAATAGTAAATTTGTTTGCTAATCCATTAATGAAAAACCACCTAGGCCTAAATATTCTAACCTAACCTAGAATCGAAATAAATACCTACCCTTCCCTGTGCGAGTTTTCGGGGTGCAGATAGTGCAACTGGACTTCAGAATTGTGAAACATCATTTGTTCGTTCATGAACCAAAACCTTACTCTGCAAATTAATACACTACGCACACAAATGAATTATAAAAGTGTTTTTCTATTTTTCACACTCTACTATATACATGTATTGCATGACCGCAATATTTTCGTTACCTTTGTCTACGATTTATGGCAAACTATATTTATTTTGCCACGAATATGAACTATTTATTTTACTTTCCATGCACCCACTATAGCCAGTTAGGTAGTCTGTGACAGGATAGAGAAGTCAGGTTAGATATTTTAATCATTACGTATTATTGCTGCTACCACAGGCTATTATAAGTTGCTATTCCATTTACGCACCAATCAAATTCCACGACCGTGATATTTACGTTCACTTTGTTTCTGATTTATGGAACACTATTTTGTCCCGAGTGTTATTTACGCACCCACTACAGGTTAGTGTATGCCTGAGAAAAGTCCGGTTAGATTATTTTTTGTCTTGTTAGGATGGGTTGAATTGTTATGCCTAGTTTCTAACTTCTTTTGCATAATTACTAATGAAATTGTGGCTTTTTGGTGACCAACTTTTTTTTTTCTTGGTTAAGGATAATGTAAAACAACAATCTCCAACACGAAATTGCAGCACTATCTCCGTATATGTCTAATGCATTTTTATCGTTTCACGAAATTTCATTGCTGCTACTACAAAATCCAGTCTAGAGAATTCTAGCTTTTAGGGAAGAAAACTCATAACCAATTCAAGATATCCCTGGGACGTCATTTTGCTATGTGGGATGTCGAGTGAGCGATAGCGAACGACGACGGTTAGAGAAAGCCAGGTTTGATTTCTTTTTTTTTTTCATTTACGCGATGCAAATCGCCTTTAACAGACATCCCCTGTGACTGCTTCATTTATGGTTCCAAGTGGAACGCCCGACGTATACAAAGGAGACGCTTTTCTAGCTTTTGGTTCGCATGAGGAAACATTTTTGTGTGTGAATCTTTTGCGGGTAACAGTTCTGATGATTAATATATAGAGTAACCAGATGTTCAGGTGAAGTTGAACCCGGCTTAAACTGTCCTAGTATTGTCTCTTGTAAGTAATTCAGGCCTCTTCATATTTAACCACATAACAAGGTACCAACCTTTCGTGATTTTTTTGTTTGCTTATGGCAAAATTTACGAGCGAGTTTTCTTTGTTGACAGAATACTAATTAACATTCTTAGGTGTTTCATACCTAATACCTTATATTGTCTGTGGTTTATAATTGTTGTTATATTTTATTTTTCTTTATTTATGTTATATGTTTTTAGTAAGACCAATAAGTGTGGCCGGATACTGGTATTTAGCAGCCAGTTATTGGTAACCCGTGGCTGGAAACTGGTATTTTTTGCTATATGATCAGTTTTATTCTTCTTACAAGTTACACATACATGTTTCTTCATTTTATACAGAGTTAATACATGACTTAAAGCTCCAAGCTATACAGTGACTAAAATATTTTTGTATCTTTTGTGCGGATTTACATATCATCGAAGTCAGAATTTTCCTGAAGTGGCCGGAAACTGGTTCCGTGACCCTACAACGATGTGCACACAATAAAAGGATGTCGAACGCATTGAATATTTTTAACCTAATATCACGGTAACAGTGTAGGAATTTGCTTAGAAATTCCCTCTCTGATCCACACTAACCAAAAAAAAAAAAACTTGTACAAGGGCATGGCCACCGAAAATGGAATACTGATGCCTGAGTCATTCCACGTCAATTCAACACTTCTTTTCTATCTCACTCTCTCCGATTGTAATGATTTTTGGTAAATAAGTTGTACGTGTGGAGCATATGAAAAATCCCAAATTTTAGAGCCGCTAGTTTTTGAAATATAAATTATTGAAAATTCGAAAAATTGCCGAATTTAGACACACTCGCACACAAAAATAGCTCTCTCTCTCTCTCTCTCTCTCTCTCTGTAACTCGTTGTTCTAGAAAGCTTGTGTTTGGCTCATTATGAAGCTACTGAAATAGTATTTAAGATTTTGGGTATTTTACGTAGCTTCAGGCAAAATATATGTATTTTGTGCCGTAATCTAGTCCTGGACCGCTCGTTTTTTTTTTTAATTTGTTGCTGGGAGATATCGATAACTTTCGTCAAAAAAAGTGTACCGTTTTTATTAACTCTGGTGTAATTTCTTTAGTGCTTAAGAAACATTGTTTATGATTGATATCGGTTAAAGATTAGTGGTTAATTCAAACTTCAACCCCAATTTGAAATTACTTAAATATCATAATTAACATTTAATACAAATTCCGAGTGTTTTTCTTCAGTTCGCGACACGTATTATACAAGGAGAAAGATGTGATTTAAATATAAAAAATCATCAAAAATTATTTTCTTTTTAAATCATTATTTTTCCATCCTGATCGAAAAAAAACAACTTTATTTTTATATGGGCCAGTCTAGGAAGTTTGGACTTCGGCCCGTCACGATTCGCCCTTTAGCTATTAAAATCCACACCCATGCCCCTGCCGGTACTCGAACCCGGGACCTTCGAGCCGTTGGCCTACCACCGCACGGCCTCCCGGCCGGCCCATCCTGATCGAAGAGAACAAAACAAATGAAATATAGGGGTCAATTCATTTGAAGCGTTTACTCAACCTATTTAACCGAAATTGAAACGTTCACGGTTGATTTTCTAATGTCTTAAGACCTTAAAACGATTTAAAAAATATCATAAGCGGTTTACCTTTGGCAGCCATTTTTGTTACGCTGCGCACGCCAATTTCAGCAAGTGTAAAGGTTGATAAAAACGTTCATTACTAAAAAGTTGTTTCTCCTAGAAGGATGAAACAAAAAGCATTTTGTTTGTAATTTAACAAGGCAAAATAAGTTTAGTGATTTATGTACCTATCTTTCTCCTTTCTATGAAAAAAATACAACTAAAGTTAAAAATAATTATCATGAAATCCCATTTTTAGGAAATTTTTCAAAGGGAAAGGAGGGGTCTACATAATTTGAATTACTTTTTATATATAAGTATATTTGAGTAGTTTTACCATAAATAATATGAATGGTGATATACCTAACCGTAAATATTTACGCATTTTAAAGTCAATTAAAAAAAACTTTGAACTTTGGTTCGAAATAACTCTGATGGGGCTCGTGATAAAATTCTCAAATTAGCACATTTTGTAGTGTTTTTGTATATGTTTATAGCTTTTTTTTACTAATACAGAAGTTAGTAAAACAAAACTTTTAAACTTGACAAAACTCCGTTAAAGTAATGCATTTTGACACACCGAGGAAGTGATTTTTAAGCGCTTTCTTGTTTTCAGTGCACTTTGGTGTTTTAATTGAATTTGTTCCGCATTTAGGCAACTAAGGTTCAGGCTGGGATTGGTTAGTTCTAGCATGAGGAAATTATAGATCAGGACATTTCTTAAGGTATCATCCCGGCATTTGCCTGGTGAAACTGTGTACGATGTGTTGTGAAATTATGTGGGAAGGAGTGAGTACTATATATGCAATTGTCACGTCAAGAGGATCGCTTCGTTGCACTTCCTTCTGTCATGTGGTATATGGTTGGAAATGAGTGTTGGCGCAGGATAAATCGTCCAAAACTGCTTTCTTCGAACATCCTATAACTTTCTATTTGTAGGAACCTTCCATGGCTTCTGCCTTTTCTATCAGCGGCTCCGCAATCGCTTTTTGAGAGAGTCTTGGAGTTGGACTTCGTGTGGGACCTCTCATGCTGCCGGACCTGCTCTGCTTTAATAAAGTGGCAGTGCGGCTGGAGGGGTGTGAGGATCTCACAGAACCAAACAACGAGAACACTGACTGCATGGGGAAGCATCAAGAATCAATCTACAGATCCACATCGAGGAGTTTACCATGTGCGAAGGACACAAGGTAATATTTTCATTGTTTTCTTTTTTTAATTTTATTTGTGACCTTTAGGCATCATGGCTCAGGTTGGGAGAGGATACAAGCAAGGTGTCGGCCAGGTTGCCATCTGAGCATTTACCTAGTGTGACTTTCGGTTTGACACTGGCTAGGCTGATCTCGTAACTTAAAAATTGGTTCTACACGAGTCCTAAGGCTCAGAAAAAAGTTTGATATTACCAGAATTGAGACCATAGATGAATTATAAGGTAAGTGTTTGGAATATACCATGACTCGTCCACATGATATAATTTTATTGGTTCACTTAATCCAAGTCTTCAGTCTAATTCGCTGTATAGCCTGAATGTTGGTTCAATCCAGAGAGAGGAAGATGCCCGAGATCCTTGAAGGTGCCATTCCGTAACTAAGCTAGTTAAATCGGAAAACGGATATTCTCAGTCAGTTGGATCCTGACTGCTTTCCCATGGTTTTCCCTCAGTTATGCCAGGCAAATGATGAAGTATCTTTAAAAGTAGGCCCTGGTCGACTCCCTTCCCATATCCTCTCCTGTACCCCATGCCATCCTTTGCAAAAGGTGTTTAAAGGCCTTAAATCAATTTAATTCATAGTCGGGGTTTCACAGTGGTTTCCGGCCATAAGATGATGTCCAAGCGAGATATAACCGATTATCCTGTATATATCAGGGACAAGATTTCAGCATAGTCCTGTCCTGGAGTTCTATGCAGAAATATAAAATTGTAAATATTGTACTATTGTTTCAAAAATTACTAATATATATATATATATATATATTAGTAATTTGAGCTCCTGCGTAGCCTAGTCGGTAGCGCGCTCGACTTCAATGCGAGCGGTCCCGGGTTCGATTCCCGATGGGGGCTCAAATATTTCGGTGTTGACCCAGCATCGTGAGGACAATTGGGGAGCTGCTGTGAATAAAAGACAGTGGCGATCACAGTGAGAGCTTCGGCTCTTCTCTCCCAACCCGTCTGGTCAGCGTGGGAGCAGTAGACCAACTCCTCCCTTCAGGGAGAGGCCTCATCCACTAGTGGATTGAATATGGCTGTGATTTATATTAGTAATTTATGTGTATATGTGTGTGTGGTGTGTGTGTGTCTGTCCGTCTATTGTGGTTCTGTGATCTTGCGAACTTATATTTCAAGGTGCTTCATCATTTCTGGACTATTTGGTACGCGGTCAGACACATTATACTTAACTGTCAATATTTCAGTTACATTTATTACTATATGTAATATAGTTGTATGAAAATAATAATGTTCATTTTTTGTCGGTCAAGGAAATATTTTTAAAATCAGGAAATTCAGAAATGTTTATCGTTAGCCACTTTGTATTAAGTAGATGTACTTATATAGACACTAGTTGCCATTTTTGTTGAACGCTTTCAATCATAGTGATACTTAACCTACTACTCATAGTGAAGTGATATTATTATTAGCAATTATAAAAATATTATATAACTTTCTTTCTTGGAATTGCATGTAATAATTAAGTTAAAACGTTATAAATATAACAGCACACAATCATTTCACGTTGCTCTATATAGGCGCTACCGTTAATACGAGATACCAGCAAAAACTTTTTTTTATTTTCTCTGTTCTTTTTTGCACCCGGGTTGCCCAGGCTTTGCTCTTAAAGTTTTCAAGCTGGAAAGTGAATAACTAGAAAGTTAAAATTTCTAGCGTGAAAATTTTAAAAGGAAGCCTGGGCAACCGGGATGCAAAAAAAAGACACGGGGGAAATAGGACGCTTTTGCTGGCAACTGGTATTACCGGTAGCACTTATAGAGCCACGTTAATTCTATTTAGTGGTACAAATAGCCTTCAATATAAATTAATTTACATACAATAAATTATCCCATTATAGTCCCATCTTTGTCCTAAAAGGATCCCAAAAGTACGTCCCAGTAATCATCCCGGGGCGGACATTTGGATGTCGCACGGACGTCCCATGGATGTAAACGGGGCCTAAACAGACTTCCCACGGACGTCCCGATATCCTGCCAGGAGATCCGTCGTACATCCCTGGGACGTCATTTTGCTATGTGGGTAGCAGCAGAACTGTTAAACAAGTTTGGTTTCGATCAACTAGTAAAAGTTTGCAACTGTACAATGCCAAACTTGCTGCAAGGTAGAAGATTTGTAATGCTAATATTGTTACAAACTTGCTGCAAGTCTATGGTGCTATCTGGGACGATAAATCCAAAATTAATAATAAATTGCTGATTTTCAAGTACGCTTGTATTGCGTGCTTTGCTTGCGATTAGGGTGAGTAGCCAACTGAAACACGTGTTTTAAGGCTCCCTATTACGTGATCTATGTATAACACATATTTCAATTGGCTACCCGCTCTAATCGTAAGCAAAGTTCGCAACGCAAGCGTTCTTTAAAATCAGCCTTAAAGGCTCATTTTCAACCCGCATGTATTGCTTGTGATCAGGGTGAGGCCGCGTATTCACTGGAAGACTTTTGTCGTGAAACACTCAGACTCGGATCTGCCGACAGTCTGCAGACGTGTCTGCCGACAGTCTTGGATTTCTCCACAGACCGACCGCGGTCAGTTTTCAAAGAGAAGTCTTTGGATTTTTGTCTCCCGACCGAGATGGATGACACAGACAAAGGTCCTCTGGTGTGGACGCAAAACAAGGGGTCAAATGTCTTCCACGGCTGAGTTTGGTGCTTCTGCTACCCTCTTTCCACCCCCTACCAGATGACATACTTTAAACATCCTACCAGATGACATAATAGCCACAGTGTACAGAACAAAGATTGTTGGTTCCACGTGTTGTATCAGTTTTCTGCCTTTTTTCATTTGTGTTCTTTCGCCAGATTTTGGTAGCAATGTCATTTATTTGGAAAGTGCAAGATACCTTGCGTGTTATAGACGATATCCAAGGATTGCCTATTCTGTGGGACACTACTTGTAGT
Source organism: Lepisma saccharinum (assembly GCA_022664845.1). NCBI lineage: Eukaryota > Metazoa > Arthropoda > Insecta > Zygentoma > Lepismatidae > Lepisma > Lepisma saccharinum. The sequence goes on from JAGDQP010038780.1 coordinate 7,238, forward strand.
GACTATAAAGACCGGAATAAAAAAATCGATATTATTGCCGAACTATAAAAAAAAATATGGCGTTAGCTCGGCAGAGATGGAAAAAATAAATTCAAAATTTGAAAACTCAGTTCCATCGAGAGCATAGGAGATTTACAACGCTCAAATGCAGTGGAGCAAAAAGGCAGTAAGAATTATTAATTTGAAATTATTTATTTACAGGCTATAAACCTGCCACATTTACTACTTTATTATAATAATAAAGTGGTAGGTTCATTAGCCTGTAAGTAACTAATTTCAAACTAATAGTTCTTACTGCTTTGTTTTAAATACAGACATCAGGCTGGACTGATTAGTTTTTACTAGTTTTGTTCTACAATATTTTTAAATTTGAATTATATTTATGACTTTTAGGCATCTAAGGCTCAGACCGAGATAGTGGGAAGGATTCGGGAAGGTGTTGGACAGGACCTATGTTGAAGATGCGATCTCGACATTCGCCTGATATGACTGATAAAAAAAGGCTGGAAAAACCTTAGTCAGGGTGGCCGGCCGCTGGAATCGAACCCACGAGGTCCCGAATGCTAAGCCAATGCTCTACCACTGAGATACCGAGGCTCGGTTTGTTCTACAATAGAACTGAAATAAAGGTACTGTATGTCACATGTTAACCAATTAAATTTACTTTGCTAAAAGCCATTATACGTACTGCCGTTTAAGCTGATTATACACGTTATGCATAAATGGCTGTGTACTTATCTTAGAACATATTTTTCAACATGATCCCATTGAAATACCATCATGAAATTTTGCACACATTCAAATCTGGAACACAACATATATATTTTGTTTTTCAAGAAAAATAAAAAATATATTTTGAGTTTTTCAAAAAACAATTTCTGTTTTAATATTGAAAAATATAAAAAAAAAGTCTAATAAAGTCAAGCAATGCATCAAATTACAGCTCTTGAAATTAAGAAACGAATGGTGCAAGATTGAGCTGTCTAGGAGGACAAATAATTTTGATTTTCGGTCTTTTAAAGGTTTCAAAACGCGTAAAAAATCAGTCGCACTTCCAATTACTATCACTCCTATTCAATAATGTTTTGGTTACATAAATGTAATATTCTGAATCCACATTGTTTTTCTTATTTACTGAATGATATAGATCATGCAAATTTGCTACTACAAGTAATTTATGAAGATTACAATTATATATTGAGTTATCTTTGAATTATATATTGAATATCGTTTGCGCTTATATTTCCTGTTAGACTGGATAACCAAATAGCTGGCACAAACAGCCGCAAAAACCACTGCTTCCGTCATGATCTCTCACTAAAACAGGACTGAAGTGTTGACGCTAAACTTTAGTCGTGACAGACTACCGTCGGCAGACTATCGTCGCACGACGGATGTCTGCGGCCGACTTTTGTCTCACGACGGAAGTCTTCAAGTGAATACTTGGCCTGAGTAGCCTTTTGAAACACGTGGTATTTCGTGGTGTAGTTTTATTATGTGTTTCAATTGTCTATTTACCCAAATCGCAAGCAAAGCATGCAACGTAAACGTTCACGAAATGTCGGCCCTCACCCAGCGTTCGAAGTGGGAAAGAAACAGAGACGGTATGTTTTCCTAATATTTGCCTAGACAAATCAGCAATTGATATAAGAATACGTGTAGCATGTGTTTCAGTAACGGTATGCGTTTAGCTCTCAAAAACCAGAGCCGGTATGCCATACCGGTGCATTCCGCCTCACTTCGACCAATGCCCTCACCACTTCGAGTACTGCATGTACGTAAAAAACGTAGTAGGAACTTTTTTTTTAAAGGAAGTTATGGGGCGCGTTCCACTGTCACGACTAGCTGCTTCTTGTCTACGTAGTGTAGAATCTGAGTCACCATTTATAGCTAGCTAGCCAGTGTGACCACTGCTAGTACTTTCGTACGAGATCTAGTACCTTTTATAATATTTTAGTGTTCTAGTACGTTCACCAACAATTCTAGTACTTTTCTCTTCTTTTCTCATAAATACATTATTTGGGAGTGGAAAAGGAATCTCATGAAAATTTGGCAATGTAGCAACATTTCATTGTTCCTGGTAACTTTTTTCTGCCTGGTGTTCCTCTTGTATTGTATTTACGAGAGCAGAAGTGGGAGGCCCTACACAGGTGCCGTCCAGTCGCCTCTTCCAATGGTTGTTTTACCCTTGACAATTGGTAGGGTTCGGGAAACTGGATGATAGTGCTTCTTTATGAATCGCGGCAAATGCTTTTGGGGGAAATGGTACAGGGGAAGGGGGAAAGAAAATGAACCATGTAGCACTATTTACAATCTTGAAAGACGAGATGTCGCCGGCACAAACAATACGAAGAAACAGCACAGCAGATACAATCTATAGATGATCCGTGGACCGGGAAGAGAAGGGAAAGTGCGAAAATATCTTAAAATAAGATGCCTTATTTGTTTCCTTCCCTCGCTGAATTTCTCTAACATCAAATATGTGCCGCTAATTTTGAGGTCAGAAAAAATTAGTCGTCGTCTAAAGAAAAAAAAACTTGTTCGTGAACTCTGAATGTCATGTCCTTTAATTTGTGAAATGATGCTATATTTGTAGATTACAGGCTATTACGGAATAGCTATTTCGAACAAAATTAATCAACATATTTGTTGTTTGTTTTAGATCTGCTTCACCCCCGTTCTCACACAATGCAATGGTTTCGGAGAAAGAGGAAATTTATCTTCCTGATGTGAAAGAATTACAAGCAACCAGCAACTAAAATTTTGAACATTTTGTGATTTTTTAAGCATAATTTTCGAACAACGTTTTATAACTCTGATAGCCTGAATATTTAGTTCACCGTCCAGTTTCATCAGTTTCTTTCAGAGAAACCTCTTTGAAGAAAGGATATTTTTACATGTTCGGGGAAGGGGAAATATCCGGGGGAGGGTAAGAGGTTAGGTTCCGTATGCGCTTCTTGATCTTTTAGAATTTTTTGGGAGGGAGTATTTTTCCTGGCCAGGTAACTCCTACACTCTGAAAAAAAAACCCGCTGAATTTGATCTGAATCCTGAATAATGGCGTGAATAGCAATGGCGAAACAGGCATTTATAAAGAAGCACATCTGCGGGTCGTTGAACAAAGAGTTGAGAAAGATATGAATTAAGTGTTTTGTTTTTAAATTTTATTTATGGCCTTTTTGCATCGAAGGCTCAGGTCGGGATAGGCCAGGGGAACGGAAACGGGAAGCTGAAGCTTAAGTTTAAGGTACCATCCTCACATTTGCCTGCTGTGACTGAGGAAAACCCATGGATCATCGGCCACTGGGATTGAACCCATAACGTCCCGAATCCTAAGCCATCGCTCTACCACTGAGCCACGGCTGCTCGGTTTAAATGCTTTGCATAGAATATTTTGTTGTATGGAGCGGATACCTGAACTCTACGAAAGGGTGACGAAAAAAAATTGAAGCCTTTGAAATGTGGTTTTGGAGAAGAATGGGAAAAATCAGCTGGATACAGAAGATGCGAATTGAAGTGCTGACGAGAACATAAGAATAATATTGGGAAAAATAAAGAAGAGAAAAAGAAACTAGTACGAATATTGGTTGCGCAGAGATTTTGTGCTGAACGATGCAATTGAAGGCATGATTGAGAGAAAGAAGACAATCTAACTTTTTAACAGCATTAAGGAAGATAAAATCGTGTGCTAAGATAAAATGGAAAGCGTAGGATCGGAATAAATGGAGAGTGTTTAGCTTACCTTCAAGGATCAGCGACTTTCGACTGAACACTAATTATCATAGGTCACGGTGGCTCACTGGTAGAGCGTACAACTCTGGTTTGTGTGGTCTCCGGTTCGATCCCGGCTCATGCCATATAGACTTTGTAGTGCATAAACACCATGTGCGTGGGTTTTTCGGGTTCCTCCCGTTTCCTCCCATTTTCTTCATTCCACAAATCTACTCATCATCCATTCGACCAATCAAAATTGCCTAAAGGCCTTAAACAAAATTAAGTGGAGTTTTGCACCGTTTCTATCGTATTTTGACCGTAAAAATGTTAAAGTTGGGGATTATCTCGAGAATTTTGGGGGTTAAATCCCCACCCACAGGGAGGGGAATCTGGCGGAATGGTTGTAATAAGATATTAATATCCTAAAATGTCATTAACGGGAGCAGATAACATTTTAGTACTTTTTCCCCAGAACTAGTACTTTTTGCCGCACAAGTTGGTACAAAATATTTATACTGGGTGGTCACACTGTAGCTAGCTAGTAGCTACTCTAGTTGGATAAACGTTGAAACTGCACGTCCAGTGACTTAACAACATTGGGAATTCCTTCCGTCATTTCCGGCGGCTGTGACGAAATTAAGTGAAGTGAATTTTATGGTGTCCTATTGCTGGTGTTGTTTAATGTTTTGTGTTTGTGATGGAAGGCAACAAGGACGAAGCAGAACGATGTATAGAATATGCAGAACGCTTTATTATGGAAGGTAGAAGAGACAAAGCTGAGAAGTTTTTACAGAAAGCAGAGAAGCTGTACCCAACTCAAAGAGCAAAAGGTAGATGTCGACCTTGGTATGGATTTCCGTGTAACTAAAAATTAACAATGTAGCTGTTGTGTGATTACTTAAGGAATAACATAAATTTAATTGCAGTCCAGATTGTTTATAGGTGTGTAAGAGAGAAGCCAGAAAATCATTTACATATCTCAGCAATGATATAATTTTTACATTTCCGATTGGTGCTTGACGTTGATCTCGCAGTCTGGCGTTCTAAAAGGAAAACATCGTTAACAAACTTTAGATGTGGTCAGCCAGTTTATTTTAAATTACTAATAATTTTCTCACAAGAAATTGGGTAAACTTTGGACATGGTCATCCAAATTTGTAAAAATTGCAGGAGAAATGTGATCGGAAATTTCTGAGTGTTACCCAGAACGTGAAAAGCAACAGAGGTTTACTTTATCTACACCAAAGGACACAACCCTATTGACCCAATTATTCGGCCTACACCACTTGTTCTTACTTCTCACTGATACTTGTATATGCACAAACCGACATGTAACTACCCCAAAAGTAGTAAGACAACCCCATGAGAATAAGTAATTCGTAAAATACGCACTCTAGTTCATTCGGATATAATGACACGCGGAGGAATACTAATGGCGTCACTTACTTATGAATGGCATAGAGGACATTCCCCTTATGAATGACTCCCACCACAGGCAAGCCCCCACCTACAAACACGGATCCCATACAAATTTCATGGCCTTTGTTTAGCGATGTGGGGCCATCTTTTTCACCTACTTTTTTTGTGATTTTCTACTCACATTCGGTCGTTGTATGGGTCAATACGTTAAATTAGGGTAGGTTAGGTTTAGTATCATCTTCAAGAACTTTCCACTTACCTTTACGGTTTGTACAGGTCCCCTACTGCCTTCAAAAAATTGTGTACGATATTTTGTTGAGTAACTGAACATCGAAACAGGAATCCTGCTAAGTACCCCTCCATTAGGGATGTACCGATACCACTTTTCCACCGATACTGAAGAGGCCGATACCGATACTTTTTGAAAAAATTCCTATATATTATAAGACTTTTTCAAAATAATGAATTTATCAACATTGTAATAATATATATTAGACTCGCATTGCTTCGCTCCGAACTTCAAGGTTTGTGGGGGCTGCGCCCCCTTTTCGTAATAAGTGACTGGCGGACAGCGCCGTCATGGTACAAATATACCACCTACCGGGAGGCTGCGCCCCCACATGGGGGTTTTTCACTATTTTTGTGACCTACTCGTCATTGTACACCATCATACCAAATTTCGTTTGTCTAGCCTAAATGGGTTTTCGGGCGGCCGTTTTGGATTAAAGATGGCGACTTTTTTAACGTTTTCTTATATTGTCGTGACTTACTCGTGAAGGTACACCTTTAAATAAAAATTCATTTCTCTAATTCAAAACGGTGTCGAAAATGATTTTTTGTTGGGTCAGTTTGGATCCAACATGGCGACTTTTCCAAAATTTTCCTAAAATACTCGTCATAATGCAAATATATGCCAAATTTCGTATCTCTAGTTCAAACGGTGTGGGAAATGCATTTTAGATCCGCCATTTTGGATTCAAGATATCGTCTTTAGATACATCATGTAACATTTTCGTAACCTAATAGCGATAATGTACCTTTATACCAAATTTCATCTCTAGCCCCAACGGTTTAGGGTCTCTATTCTATACAACAATATGTTTGGCGGCCATTTTGGATCCAAGAGGGCGAGTTTTTCAATATTTTGTAATATTTTCCTATACTACTCGTCATAGTGCACCTTCATACAAAGTTTCGTATCTCTACCTCAAACAGTGTGGAAAATGCATTTTTAACGTAAGCCATTTTGGATCCAAGATGGGGTCTTTGGGTAAATTGTGGGCGTTACTTCCAAAGTTGGTCGGCCGTCTGGTTTTCGACTAAAAGTCTGATGAAAGCTACGAAAATTTAAAAATCATGATCAGGGTGGAGATGTTCACATTTATTATTAATAATTGCTTTGTTGCGTTTTTCGTACATTATCTTAAATTAGCGACCATTGGAACGTGGAGGTTAGGTAAGGTTTGGTGCGGTCATATATATTATCAAAATATATTTTCATATTTATTATTAATAATTGCTTACTTGCATTTTCGTAGATCTCTTAAATTACTGACCATGGGAACGTGGAGGTTAGGTAAAGTTAGGTGCGGTCATGTATCTTTACACTTTTTGTTCTCATATACGTCACAGTTGTTTTCGTCGGAACAAACCTTGCCACACTTTCTGCAATTTGTTGTTAGATTTATTCATCCATGACTTCCACACAGTTTCAAAGATTTTTCTCAGTATCACCGTATTGTTTCACAAGCTGTAATACTGTTAACTCACATCCAGGACAACGTTCCTGTACACCTGTAGCAATGTTCACAATATAAATGCTCGTAACTTTCCCACAATCCAATCATGCAGTAACCTTCCGCCAAGTAGTACCCTCCGCTTCTCAAATAGTTCCATGTTTATCACCGATTATACAATATAATAAACTCAACTTTCGCTCTTTCTTTATACTATTACCCAACAAACGAGCAAATTATCTATTTCTTCCCTGTAAATTTTACTAGAAACGGCCGACCAACTTTGGAAGTTAACCCAAATTGTGTAATATTATATTAACCTACTATTGATAATGTACCTTCGTACAAAATTTCATTTCAGTAGCCTCACCCGTTTAAGCTCTCTATTCTATACAACAAATGGTTTGGCGGCCATGTTGGATCCAAGATGGCAACTTTTTCAAAATTTCGGGTTTTTTCCTTTACCTACTCGTGGTCCTACACCTTCATACCAAATTTAGTGTTTCTAGCTACAGTAGTTTGGCCTGTGAATTTATATGGATGTGTGAGTCAGTCACTGAATCAGTGACCATAGATATAAGGCCAAAATTTCACATACAAAAATATGTGACCAGTGACCACACACTTCACCTTATGCCATAGGTCGAGAATATGTGGAGTCACCCATGCGCCATTACCGGCGCGTGCGCATTGTACAGGGAACACCGTTACCTTTTCTAATATGTAAGTAAAGACTAAAGACTATATGCTGACAGAGCGAGCGTAGGCCGTAGAGTGGTTCACTTGCAAAGCATTTTGTTCTTAATCTGAACCTCTGACTCGTTTGAGATCCGAAATTCGAATCGCGGGTGTGCCTTCCTGACTGAAGTTACCGTTGTCTTTCCTTCAGTTACTTATTATTCTTTCTAACACGAGCTACTATTTTGGCATGGACAGACTAAAAATATCATTTGAGTAGTGCAAATCAAAGGCGTACACATGCATAAAGAAATCGATTATACCATCGATAATCATTTAGACGAATTTTAAGTCTAAAGAGACCCATGAAAGATGAGTGTCACTGTTGTTAATATTGAACAAATTAAAAATAATTCGGAAAATGTATCGGTGCTCATTTGCCGATACCGATACTCCAAAAAGTGGCCGATATCACCGATACCGATATATCGGTACATCCCTACCCTCCATATGTTCTTTTCTCTTTCCAAACACGGGGATTGAGTACTTTGCGCACCGCCACATGTTCTCAATTGTCTGTGTGTGAACAGACAATTGTTTACCATTCAACAATTCCTGATTCTTGTGGAACACGTCGCCACTCTCTTAGGTGCAGACAAATTCCATTGAGTGATTCACTCGTAGGTGCAGGAATCCTTCGTCATTCAGATAGTCATATGCTTTCCAACAGTCCGATATGATGGTGGTTCCCGGCAAAATACTGTCCTTAATAACAGCTAACAGAGTATCCTTATATCTCTTTTCTACTACACTTAAAAAAAAAATTGGAAGTATTATCACGTTCAACACCACCAAATACCCACTGCCCCTCTATTCTACGTCCTCTATTGTATTTCCTTTTGCCAAACTTCGATTCGTCTATTTCTACTATTACACCATTACCACCTTTCATCCTATGCTCGCAATGAAATACATATGTACCTCCCCACTTTGTAATTTTTAAGTTCCTATTACATTTACCACAATCGGTATGCAGCTTCATTAATCCGTGTCTTTCAAGAAAATTCAACAGTTCACTTTCTTTTCCCACGTAGGCCACTATTAAGTTCAAGATAGAAGTGTCGCATGATAAACAAGAGCCCGCCATAACACACAAACGGTCATAACTGCTTTCACTTTCATTTGTTTACACTTCGCTAATATAGCACTAATTTAGTTCAAATTTTCATCACATTTTACTCAAACATCAATTGCCAATAACCACTATCAACTTGTCCTCTAAATCATCCTATTTTTGCTAGTTTTGCCCCCCCCCCCCATCTCTAAACTGTTACCAATTTCATAAATATATATATATATGTATGTGTGAATATTATCATAGACTGATTCCATTTCAAATCGTCCAGGGTGGTCCACACGACTGTCTCAGATTTCATTCATAATTTTTATATGGGATCTGCGTGCAAAATTATTAGACCCATAATTTTTCTTTTTGCCCCCCAAAATTTTTCCTTCGATTTATAGCATTTCAAAATGGCCGACCTCAGCACGAGTAAAGGCCGCTTTAGACGGTACAATTTCTCGTACGATCTCTCGTATGAAAGAATGTATACAATCCATAGTACGAGATTTTTCGTACGATAAATCATACAATATTGTATAGTGTTTTACACGGTACAATTTTGGATACGAGGGGATAATGATGAAACTGCTGGAGTTTATAGTTGTGACATCTCAGGCTTTTAGGGTAATTATGCCACAGATATTTGTGAAAGTAGACCATTTAAAAATAGAAAAGAATTAAAATATTGATAACAATGAATCTTGACGCAACAGAAATTCAGTTTGTTTTAAAGCCACATTCCTCCAAGAGAATCTAACTTCTACTAGGTTTCAGTGGTAACGAAAGTGTCGTAGTTTTACTTCTGTACTTCGATAAAGATATTTCAATACGGACACACAAAGAAAGTTGAAAAATTTGCCGTCTTCGGTGACAAGTTCGGAGTCATATGTGTTTTCACAATATTCCTGAGTTAACAAGATATGTGATATTACACAGCACTTCAAAAGTATATAAATCGCGATATATTAACTCTTATTTATACATATGGGGGCAATTAGTAACACTGCGGTTTAACTACTTCTATCACAGAGCACTATAAACACCTCAAAATGCTACGTTTTACGTTCCTATAAGCATGAAATACTTGCAATATACAAAAATGAGGAGTAATGTAGATTTTATATGAATTATAGCCTCATTTCACACAAGGTATATAGGTATGAATAGGGTGGGTCAGCTGTCTTAACCCCTGAATAAAAGTTAGTTCGTTTGATTAATTACCTAGCTCATGTATTGACGTGCACAGCTCTGGGTTGACGTCGACACTCTACTTACATTATGTCTACTTCTGTAATTACTGCTCAATGTATTTCATTATTTCGGATGCACAGAGCGTATATGTTCATCAAAATAATTGCGGAGGAACATGATTGCAAAGCTAACGGTATCGTCTACATTATTTCCCTTCATACTTATCATGATTGCAACAGAATCGGTACTCTACGCACAAGAAAAAGAATGAAAATCACCTTAACTGCATTGCACAATATATAGGAAAAGCAGTAGCTATTAGATCACACCAGAACTTTGTCTTTATATTTTTAAAAATATTTCTCACGTATTTAGTGCCTTTTATGGTTATAAGAATGCAAAACGTAGTATTTTGAGGTATTGCCAGTCCTCTATAGCAGAAGTAGCTGTACTGCAGTATCACCGACCTTTTTACACTTCCCTTAAAAACATTGTTTTATATCTTTATACCTGTAATAGTTTATTATGCCATTATGTATGTTAATTTCTGCAACAAGTAATAACATTAATATGTTCTCTTTGTGTCGTAATCCACAACCAAACAGCCGAATAGGAAAGCACGCTATATTGCCAGTAGGGGCGCTGTCGTAGATTGTACGAAAAATCAGCTGAAAAATTGGACCGTTTCTATTTAGAGAACACATCCGAGATAGCATGAAAAATCGTACGATCTGCGCTTTACACGATCAAAGAATGTAACCGATGGGATTGCACACGAGGGATCGTACGAGAAATTGGATCGTCTAAAGTGGCCTTAATTCGAAAAAGCAAAAAATATGTCAAGTTTAAAAGTATATTATGAAGAGACTAATGTACTTAGTAGCATAAGCTGAATGGTAGGAAGAAAACAAAGTAGT
>JAGDQP010038781.1:7849-18015 GCA_022664845.1 Lepisma saccharinum
GCTACGTGAAGAATAAATTACAGTACCTGCCCGGGTCGATGACATATTGCTTTTTTGTTCTTTGTATTTCGTATAATGTAAGAAAAGAGTAATAATTATCTAAGTTAAATTGTTACGATTCGGGAAAGAAAGTATACCGTGAAAAACGTAATCAGTTTTGACACGTGTTTTTACTTGTGGGCGTGCCTGCATAATGAACACTGACAGGCGACATCTGAAAGCTGATAGGATAGTGTTGTGGCTAACGTATCGGAAAGCTACTGCGAAGATCCGGGTTTGATTCTCTGAGGGGTGATGTGTTAAAATACTGTACAGTAACTTTTCATTTTATACATACAATACAGTATACGCATTTTTCAAATAATATCAAAAACATGAACCATTTGGCTAGGTTAGGATTTTTTTTTAAAACCTGTCATTCTAGTTAGTAATTCAACAGGAAAATCACTGTTAGTTTATCACTGTAAGGAAAAAATCAAGGCTAGTCGAAACTTGTTTTAAACTAGCGTACTATCTGGGAAATTGGCAGCCAGTTTGTTTGAGAAATGTCATAGATCCGTACATATCATTATGATACTCTTGAGGTGACTCGCTTCTCAAAAATTACGAATCAGCCTTCTTCGTAGCTCTACTCTAACACAGGATCAATAAGCTTTCCCAGTTGGAATTAAAGTCTACATAACTCAGCTACGTTCCCCAAACATTAAGCCTGTTCAAATAAAGTTGTTGGAAACATGGAGGATTAACTTTCAGGCAATAGCAGTTGCTAATCTTGTGAGATAAAAAGTTTACTCCCAAAATATCTCACAATTCTGAGTGTTCATGAGGGATAAAGTATCCATCAATTTACAAATGACGATAGAACAAGCAACTTGCACTTAAATCAAATTAAATTCGTACCAAGCGGCCGTGACTCAGTGGTAGAGTGTTGGCTTGATATTTGAGAAGTCGTGGGTGTAATCCCAGCAGCCGACCATTCTGACTGACGTGAGTTATTTCAGGATTCTTCCTTAGTCACACGAGGTCAATGCCGGAATGGTACCTTCAACTTAGACCCTGGCCGACCCCTTCCTGCATGTCTTTCCTTCCCCTATCCCGGCCTGAGCCTTAGATACCTAAAGGCCGTAAATAAAATTCAAATTCAAATGAAATTCGTGACACAGATAGAAAAGGAAAAAATCTTTTAGTAAGCTGTTTTGTACGATGACATTGGCAACTGAACTCATTAACAGATATTCTGAAGTTGTGGTTTGGTATCCAATCAATTAATTGGCGAACTTCTAATTTGTTTACTTTGATTGTAAAATGGTATCTGTTTTGTTTGTCTAACTGTGGTGACAAGGAACTTCTACTGTTCTCACGTTCTTCTGACATTTTTTCTCGAAACTAAACAAGCGCAGAGCGAATTGGAAGGCTGTGTAAAGTGGGATGGAAATTCCCTCTTCTTCCAGTTCCACTAATTTTCTTAAGCTCGCTTGTGTGTTGTTTCACAGTTGTTATGAATGAAACAAGATCCAATTAAAATTTTGACTGACTGGGGCAGAGTTTTGATTTTGGAGCTAATCACGGAGCCTAAATATAAGGAACAGGGGCCCAATATTGCCTACCTAAGCTATGAAATTGCTTTTACGGGCTTGTAATGGATGAAATATAATTCTAATGGACATGGTCAAAAGATACACTAATTATAAAGCAAGCCTGAAAATATCGATGAAATGATTTGATTAAGAATGGCGTAGGAAATAATTTAAACAATACAAGTACATTTAGGCCATATTGAGTGACAATGTAACCAATATGGCCTATTTATTTAAGCATATATTTTGTGTTTGAGAAATAGACAAGAATCACATTTTACAATAATAATTGTGTATTTTGCAGTATATGAAGAAAACGTAAATGAGAGAAATTCTACAAAATGTTAATTGGAATGAAAAATTACAATCATACATTTGATAGATTTAAAATTAATGTTAAGTTCGATGACAAACTTTCTGTTAATGCGGATTTGAGTGAAAAAGGAATCATACACAAGACTTAAAAACTGTATTTGAATAACAAGTTAAAAGGAAAAATTAAAGCACATTTCGGGCAGATAAAAGAATCGACATTTTGTTTGGCCAAATCCATAGGCCATATTGATTAATGATTACCCTTGACATAAGTTTTTTTTTTTTTACAAAATCAACATTAAAAGTTTAACGACATGAAACCTTTAATTAACCAAAGAAATTAGAAGAAATGCACCAACTGTTAGTAAAAAAAATCACATACTACTATATTCACAAAAGATATTACGTCATAACACTTACCGGACAAATTTTATAACAGCCCAATACGAAAAATTTACGTTCCACTCAATGTTGTTCAAACCAGTGGCGTCTACTGGCTTATGTTTAAAACACTCATTATACTTCTACACACACACATACACAACTACCGCCATCTGTCGGATTTAACACGTATTATGACGAATAGAGCGAATAGGCTATATTAGTTCCTAGGCCATATTGGCAACAGCTAAATTGGCTATGTTTTGAAATTACAACCTTGTACTTCCTGTACAGTATTACTTACCTCCGTTACTCGATAAAAGAATAACAATAGTGGATGTCTAAAAGAAGTGATTGTTTCATCCCTCGAAAACAATGGTGCATTTGGTATCAACATTATCTTGAGAGCAGTATAGGACTACTTCTGCACTCTTTTGTTAAACGACAGGTACTCGGAAATAATACCATTTGAAGAGTACAAGAAAAGAAAGGATTATGTCCATTTAAAAAAACGATTTTGTACTCCTAACAAGTACTAAACAATGATAGTTAATCGCTAGGAGAGTTCTAATCCAAAATCGCAAATATTCCATAAGTTATAACGCTTTTCAGAATATTAAACATATGGAACTAAATGGACAAGTTAAGACTTTAAAATAAAATGCGTTTTACAAGAAATCACCTTTCATGGACATCCCCCATCTTTTCCTATACTCTTCATTTATTACACATAATATATGATAAATATATTTCTGATAGGTTTTTACATAAGCACTTTAGTATTCATGATCAAATTACGCGGTACAGTACTAAGGAAAAGTTCTTTTAGGTACGCAAATAAACTAAAAGAAAGTTAAAGGAGTAAAATAAAGGCTAATTGAGTTTATAAACCTTATTATTTTGCTTCACTTCCACATTATTACATCTTTAAATATACTCTGTCGTTCTTCTAAGTACATAAAACTACTATGAGGGAGTACTGTCCTCTTTTATCTTCTCCAGTCAGTTACATCATTACGATATTATATTTTAGGGAAATATCGAAGAGAATAGGACTCGTTTCGAAATAAGTCTACAAAATGTTACCTCCCTTTACGTAAAAAAAAACAACATAAAAATACAAAAGGAACAAAGGCCTAGATCTAAAAGGCGACAGAGTTTCTTAAAAGCTTACAAACGTTCTACCTAAAAGGTTAACTGTTCCAGTGGAGGCGCTGACGCACTGATTATGCATGAAAGGATGAGAGAGGATTTGACATAGATTGCTCATCGCTCTTCACCGTAGGGAGTCGTTGACACTTCCAATAAAGGCCGAACGAGTATATGTACTGAGTCTGTATGTATATACCGAGTGTACCAAAAGTTACGCAACCTGCTCTTTCCTAGCACCACAAGCAAGCACACTCACGTGAAAAAGACGTGATAATTTGGTCGAAAAAATCAAAATCACGTCTTTGTAATGAAATCTACGTCGCTATTACGTGACATTTTGATCATTTAATTGACGTAATTCTGTCATGTATCACCCTCTAGATTTTGACGGCATACTGTGATTATATCTCGTTTTCGAAAGCGACTATGTGATCCTAGCAAATGTAGTTGGAGTAAAACAGTGCACTTGTCGGATTCAATTGTTTTATGTGTATACCGTTGCTTTCTAAAATGCGGTTAAAATGCAAAAGCACCGGGATCAAACGATTGTTTTTGTGACAGATTGGTTCATTTATATTTTTATTTGAAACCAATAGCTACAGGAACAAGATGTCACTGGGGGAATTTTACATACATCGTTTGGTTTGTGACATTTATTTATCCGTCATTTCGACGTCTTTCGCATCAAATTTCGACCTAAATATGACGTCATTTTCACGTGCGTATGCTACTTTGGATGTAAATGTTAAACTAAAACACATAGAACAGCGTTCCGCAAACTATTTTCAAGTGTGGACTAATTTTATTAGTCGGGCGGTTCCGCAGACCAACCTACTCTTGCACTCTTTGAAAGCAATTTATATATTTTTTGATGTTTTGTATTATTTGTTAATACCAGTATACTAATATTTTTTTTCAAATGGTATTAATTAATATTCCGTTATGTTTATAGCATGACCACGCTCACAGAAAGCGAGCGCACTAACCTCTCGGGTACTCCAGCGCACTAACCCCTCGGCTACTCCGAGGCCTTAATTTTGTATTAGGATTAATATCTTGAAGAGAATACATATTAGTTTCTGTTTAATGATTCAAGGTTATCAATAATATTTTATAGGTCTTCGGTATAAGTCATTTACTTTTGAGAATATAATTTGTATAATCTTTTCCTTTCTTGTATGTTTCACCCTCAAAAGAACTGCCGATCAGGAAAAGTGCAAAGTAAGGAAGCGCTTATTTTCACAAGAACGAACGAGCGTATAATGCACCAACTTTTGAATAGTAATTGTATTCTAATGGGTTCAGACAAAATTATTCCTTCGTATTCTCAACTATAGTGATCTTAATTCTCTTGAACTTGATTTCTTACCTGTTTTTAATGCTCAATCTAGTCTAGACTCAGATGACCATAAGGGGAGACTTCGAGGACTACTTGTAGTCCACGGACCATAGTTTGTGGAACACTGATATAGAACCATCGTTCTTGCACTCAAATGTCCTCCTATATATTAAGAATTTTCAAGGACACTCACTAATGAAACATCAACTATCATTGAGGCACGCCTGGAATAAAAGCTGCCAGAGTTGAAAAAAATTACAAACTCTGTCTCGTAAATGCACGAAACCCATTTATTTAGTTGGTTGCAACATTCTTTGGAGTCCTTAGGGAGTCGTGGTTACTCACTGAAGATGAGAAAGAAACGCCCTTTCTAAAAGCTTTAAACTTTGTTCAGGGCTATTAGTGGTGTATTGTGAAAACTATAGGTTCTTTTCAATATTATTAATACAAGAACTTTGGTCACACTCTTGGTAGACAGAGAGTGACACTGACGAATATGTTTTACGTCTCCCTACCTGAATATGACATTTTCAGGACATAGATGAAAATATTCAGAAAAATTCGACATCTCGAGTACACCCGAAAATCCTGAAATTTAAAATGAAAGTTCTTTTTGTCAGTTGTTCAATACATTAAATTAGTGAGAGGGAGACTTGATTTTCCATTTTTCCTAGGGTTAAAGCAAAAAGCGTGGCATATTTTTAGAAGCAGCAGATACTCATAGTATAAATGAAATTACAACGGAAAGGTAGGGTGTTATTTGTCATTTAAAGAAGTCAAAAGGAAATTACTGCCCAAGTATACCCGCACCGATTGAAATACTGGAGGTGAATACATTGGTTTTCTACCCTACAAGATAACGGGTAAGTGAGGTACCAGGGAAAGCACGCAAGGTACCAGGGAATATCCCATCTTTCCCACCCTACAAATAACGTCCTGCGGAAAGGTTCAGTGAACACATATCGGCAAACGCGTGGTTGCTGAGATACAGGCTGCCGAATTCATGAGACAATGAACTTCATAGATTCGTGGATGCGAAGTTTATAGCACTAGACGAGGCGGTGTGGAAGATTATGAAGGAAGTCACATCAAGAGATTTTAAAAACGCATACACAAAACCTGTGTGAAGAGTGCGTTAGGGAAGTCCCAAAACCAGAAACGGAAAGTCTGTGGGACGTTCAGTGTGCATCTAGTTTTGAAATTTGAATTTAATTTTAAAGATCTTTAGGCAACTTTGGCATAGGCTGAATGGAATGGATGATGATGGGAGAATTAGTGGAATGAAGAAAGTGAGAGGAAACAAGAGAACTCCGAGAAAACCTATGCACGCGGCCACCTCAAAGACTACATGCACAAGTCGTTTTTTTAACCGAAGACCATGTGCACCATACGTGAGCGCTCTAGCACTGAGCCACCAGTACGCTGTAAACAGAGAATCGAACACAATACGTGCGACGAACACATTGTAGTGTGTTCGTACAGTAAGAGAAGAATGCGAAACAACCAAAACGAAATGACAGGGACACTGTCTTATGCTCGGTGAATTTGAATTTATTTACAGGCCCTTAGGCATCTATGTCTCCTGCCGGGATAGTGTGGGGAGAGGATGTTGAAAGGTAGACGGCTAGGACCTATTTTGTAGGTACCATCCTATTTGCCTAGTGTGACTGAGAAAAAACCCTGTAAAAACCAGTCAGGATGGTCGGCCGCTGAGATCGATCTCAGGACTTCTCGAACGCCAAGCCAACGCTCTACCACTGAGCCATGGTCACTCGGTTTATGCTCGCTGAGGAGCGGGGTGAAAAAGCAATTGTGCAGACGATGGATTACTTCGAACATGCAAAATAAGCACCAGTAATTCGGCGATAAAGTGGGCAGTGGAGAAATAATGAATAATCAAAACAAGCGTATTAAGAATGACAATAAAGCAAACAGTACCACACAGCGTCCAAGCGATCGAGATCCGTGGGTCAACGTCCTGTACGGTCATCCTAACAGCATGTTCTTTTTGCGCTATCAGTCATAGTACAGTATACCTAGTAGGAGTATGGCGGAGGAGGGTATGAACAATGACGGCATTCCCCATTGAGCACCAAGTGGGATGTAGAACAGGAGTTAGGCCAATTTGGATTATTTTTTTAAATTCCTTTAGGCAACTTTGGCTCGGGTCGGATGTATGATGATGGGAGAATTGGCGGAATGAACGAAGTGGGAGGAAATGGGAGAGCCCCGAGAAAATCCACGCACATGGTGTTTGTCTACCAAAGAAAAATCATGGTATGAGCTTGGATAGAACCGAGGACCCCCAAGCACTAGAGGTGAGCGCTCTATCGCTGAGTTACCGCGGCCCTAGGGAGTGGATCAAAGATCATTAAACTAAACGGTAAATGAAAAATGGTTACATACCTGGTCGGAATCATAAGAGAAGATACTCCGTGTTTTTCATATCTATGGTCACACATCCTTCCGATCTCCGTCGTAGAGAATCACTAGCTGTTGCGAAACACGTGGCTGTTCACGGAGTTGCTGACACGCAGCATGTACACTACCTTGTAGTGTATGAAGGTCAGCGATGGTTGTTAAATATACCATGCCATAAAATGTCAAATAGCCAAAAGTCTAATGGTTCAATATCAGGGGATCGAACAGGGCAAGTCACTGGACCTCGCTAACCAACACAGCTCCCATGGTATATGAGGTCTGGGTATTTCGGTATGATACCTTTAAAATGAGGCAGCGCTCCATCGAGCAATAACCATATTCGAAGAGGGGTATGTCCACCAGCAGAGTAGGTAAAACGTCCGACAGGAAATTGCAATAAACATCACCGGTTACTCTGTTTGGGAGAATCCACGATGCAACAAACCTTTCATCGATGATATCTATACATACATTGATGGACACATGCTGCTGATGCCGTGTTTCACCAGCCAGCACATGTGTATTGTAGCAATTAAATATGTGAAGCTTGGCTTGTCGGTAAATAAAATGAGTAATAGGAATTGCGGATCATCAGGACATTGTCGAAGAAGTCATTGACAGAACTTCACTCTGACAGGACGATCTACTGATCGCAGAGCTTGCACTAGTTGAAAGTGATACGGGTAAAGTCACTGCTGCTGATATTCGTTATACACTTTTGCTGCATTTTCATCCACTATTCTCAATACCGGCTCCTTCATATTATCTGTGCGCACTGCGCGAGTTCTGCCATGATTGTGAAGTAAATGATTTTTAAAGATACAATGTAAGAGTCTGTTGAACATGTTTCTAGATGGTAGCCGTCATCTTGAATATTTTTCGACGTATAGGACAAGGCCTGTCGATTGCAATCATCGACTAAGCCATACCAGAACACAATGTTTGCCATTTGCCATATGCAATAATAGTCCTCCGTTCGACTGTTTACCGTATACAAAATAATCACACTGCACTACATACTACTGTCGAAATGGCAGTTAGTAACGCACCACCGACACATAATAAATGATGTCAAATTGACAGAAACACATGCACTATGTCTTTGTTTCTGAACTGCACAAGTACCACGTGTTATTATATCAGGGCGCTGCGCTGAAGAAGAGAATATGATGTACCCGCTCAAAGTTCACGTGCAGTTTCTTTAAGTGTTTTGCTGCATAACGCCTGCATGACCACATGACACTTTAACTCACGTTGCTCGAAGTTGCATTGGACGAGGAGTGATACGCGTAAAGTGGTAGCTTTACTGCGTTATTGTTCGTATACTCTTCTCCGTCTAGTACTCCTAATAGAACTACACGACTATTACTGATAGCACTACATCTACTGATTGTACTGGTTATATATAACTCACAACGCTGTTATGTTAAATCCTTTACGTGCAAAACGTAATATAGTATAGGCTACAACACCAACTTAAGGGGCTCTTAGGTTGGTCAAATAGTTAACACGCTCGATTTCTGTGCGCGTGGATTCAAATCCCGTGGGTCTTTTAAACGCAGAAAATAGCTTTACGGCACTAGAATTCAATTTTCTGTGCCATTTCAGTATTCACTGGATGTGATTAGGGGACACTCAGGGAAAACACGCCGTTAGCATGACCGACCGGGACTTGATCCACGGATCTCGATCTTTCGGTACACTGTATGGTAGCGTCTACTTTATTCTTATTCTTAGTGTGCCTGTTTTAAATATTCCCTATTTCTGCACTGCCCACTTTAACGCTATATAGCCGGTGTTTATGTTGCACGCTCGATGTGATACGTCCGTCTGCACTAGTGCTTTTTCATCCCCTGCTCACAAGCATGAAAGTGTCTTCGTCATCTCGTTCTAGCTGTTTCCCATACATCTCTTACTGAACGAACATACTGCAATGTGTTCTTTGCATATGTTTTGCTCTTTCCTCTGCTTACGTGCGTATTGAACGCCCTAGATTTTTTCGTTGGGGATTTAGGACCTTCCCATTCTTATGGAGAGTCTCAAGCGCACCCCTTATGCAAGTGTCATGTATGCTTTTTTGGAATCTCCTGATCTTACTTCCTTCATGATTTCTCATACCCTCTTGCTTAGTGCTATTAACTTCGCATCCATGAATCTCTGAAATTCATTGTCCTACACTCTCGACAGCTTGTATCTCTTCAACCATAACGACCTATGTTCACTGGACTTTTTTGTAGTATTTTCATGAGTACTTGCTGCTCCCAAAATATACCATACTTTTATTTGATCTCCCTTCTCTCTCTGTCTCTTTGTATACATATATATAAAATATAGGGT
This sequence comes from Lepisma saccharinum, assembly GCA_022664845.1. Taxonomy (NCBI): domain Eukaryota; kingdom Metazoa; phylum Arthropoda; class Insecta; order Zygentoma; family Lepismatidae; genus Lepisma; species Lepisma saccharinum. The sequence continues at coordinate 17,372 of JAGDQP010038781.1, forward strand.
GATTCAAGATTCTCGCCATCAGCATGTATTCCGTCCATATATGGTTCATGAACAATTAAGAGGAAAGAGCGACACGACAGTAACGCGTACTGAGCGCCTGTAGTTCAGTTAATAGAGCGTTGAATTAACAATCGGAAGGTTTCGGGAACGATTCCAGCGGCGCACATCCTGACTGAGGGTTTTCAGGGTTTTCCCTTAGTCGTGCCAGGCTAATGCCGGGATGGTACCTCCAAACTAGGTCCTAGTCAACTACCTTCCCACGTCCTCTCCTTCACTCTATCCTCGCTTGAGCCATACATGCCAAAGCGCCATGAATAAATTCAAATTCAAACAAATAGTAACGCTGTGAATGAAATAGTAACTAATATTCCATAGTAAGGAGGATTTCAGGCAGTACAACAAAAACACATAAGAAAATAAACCAGCCCTTTGTCAATTTTTAGGCCTGAATGACGTCCTTATTGGAAAAGCAAACTACTTTTTTTTATCATTTATATTTAGTTTAAGATAATTAATTTTTACTTACGCAAAACAAGAACAAGCTAAGTAATGGTTTTATTTTAGACAAACTCAAATGCTCTTTTACGAATTATCCCATATAAAGGGTTAAATCATAGTTTCCCCCACCCTTTCAGATCATAAGG